>MDKI01231286.1:0-122478 GCA_005239505.1 Nicotiana paniculata | reverse complement strand
ACGCCCAATCCTTGCCACAGCCGCGCCAACGCCCGATGTCAAAGAATTGGGTCCTAACAGTAAGTTACTGGTCCAATGGAGACATCGATTAGTTTGCGACTGATCTTGATCTTGGAGCGGTTTCATCAATAATAGTTAGTGGCCAGAGGTTTTGATTCAGTTTAAATTAGCATCACACAAGCGACTCTCGTCCTGCGAAGTTCAAGTAGATACGATAAAGAAAGGGGGGGGGGAAAGTTCGAGTGCCACTTTTCTTAATCAATCTGACTCCCAATCCCAAGTCACCCTTCAACAGCAATAGCCAAATATTCTATATCAACTAACTTCAGCCTCTCCTACCTAATTGCCTGAAGTTGAGTTAACCAAATTAGGAGAAGTAAAATCCGACATTTCTGGTACACACACAAAGTCCTTCTAAAGGACTTCAATAAAGTACGGGGGTAACAACAACCATTACCTTAAAAAGGAAACTAAAATTGACACTTCCGTAGGAAAGGTAAAAAGGAATAAATCCTTGACAAAGGTTTTGAATGAAATCAAATTATAAGAGGATGAAGGGACAAGTTTGTATCATGACAGACCGACGACGAAGTCCGAGAAAGTATGTAAAACTAGCTAATTTGAAAACTTTTAGTTGGTTTAACAGAGCCCAAACTTAATTTCCATCAAGTGACCCTTTTTCTTTTAGTTTTAATCAAGTAGAGCCGTGGACAACATTACATACAAAAAGCTGGACAATACTAAGGTGCTGGAAGCAGAAATTTTGAAGTTGAAAATAAACTGAAATAAGCAGCAGCTGGGTTTTTGGCAAAACCTTCAATTGGAAAAACATTGGTAAAAGTTCACAAATAGTAGATTCTTATGAGAAAATCACATTATATCTTGAATTAATATACACGCCCAAACTACCAGAATTCTGATGTGTCTACCTTCACTATTTCACATCCTATTGGCTACCAGACTTTGTCCAGGATAGAAGGTCCAGTACAGAGTAACAGCTTGAAAATGATAACTTAAAGGGTCATTGTACGAAGATAAGGCGGGATTAGACACGGGATTATATTTATACCGTGTTTGGTTGGCAATATAAATTTATCCTAGACTTGATCCAAGGTATCCCATCTTATCCCATCAAACTTAGGGTTATTTTACCCCACCTCGGGGATAAATTAGTCCTGGGATTGTTTCCCAAGATTATAATCCCGGAACTATTAAAGTCCGCATACCAAACGACACCTAGTAGTAGTATTATATCCCTACTTCATGTTTTGACAGGGAAAATGATAAAAACTAATGCTGTTTTACCAAGATAGCATCGTCCAGAGATTTTCAATTTCAAATAACACGAATTGCAAGTATATCTCAATAACACAAAATCAAAAACGGACAAGAAACAGAAGTAAAACTTATCGTTCTCTAAAGATCCATAAAGATAAACTTGCCCAGCTTGGAATTTTAAGTTTGACAAGAAAATGAACAACCGAGAGTTCCCAACATCTGATAATCAAAATTGCAACAACCACCTAGCCTAAGATAGCAAGGATTTAAGAGAAGCTTGAACTAGGGGGTGCACCACCAAAACCTCCAGATCCACGACCAAATCCAGGTCTTCCACCAGAACCCTGCAAGTATAGCATGATAGTTTAGACTTGAAAAAAACAACTCTAATGGAAATTCATCTAAATATATTATCTCAACTATAGACATAATAAATTAATGAACAGTAAGTCAAATGAATCAATATTAATTCATTCCTCAATTACGTAAAGAACAGTAACAAAAGTTGGAACTGAACACCAGTATGATCCAAAAAACAAAACTACTCAGCCAAAAAATTGCAGAAAACTTTAGTTAAAAGTTAAAACCTAAGATACTTCTCTGAGCAGGTAACATGCCCATAAATGACATTATGGGAAATTCACAGAGATGCAAATACCCAACAAAGGAAAATGAAATAGAACCAAACGAACACTGGAGAAACTCCGTTCTTAAATTATAAGCATAGCTATGAAAGACACCTAAAAGTGTAGCATTTGAGAGGAATAACATAGGTACAGGAAAAATGAGAAGCAGGGCCACTAAACTCAAGAGAATTCACAGATAATATTGTTACTCGAAAGCTTCAAGTGCGTCTCATTTGGCAACTAAAATAATACATTTAAGGGAAACAGAGTCAACCACAAGAAACAACAGTTCATAAATAACATGGCAACATAGCAACATTGGCAAAAGGAATGTCATTCGGGTAACATTGGCAAAATCAACTTCAATCATAAGGGAGAATTGGCAATTTCTTAAGAGATCTTTAGTTAAATTCTACTGTGTATTACATAGTGAACCTAAAGAGACATATAACAAATGAATCCTGATACAATCAATATGAACTAATTTCTTTTTCCTCAAAACAACAAGGAAATAAAATAAATGCCACAAGTGATAAGCTAGACAAACTGAAATTTTTTGGGGATTTAAAATTTTTAAAAAGCTAAGAACAATTACCCTGAAAGCAGGCTGATAGTCAGCTGGAGCTCCACCTTTTTCACCTCCAAACTCACCAGGTGGACCTCTTGGGCCAGCACGATATCCTTCCCTGTCCCCGAACCTTGGCCTATCACCCTCGAACCTTGGTGGTCCACTGCATATAACCAATGAACAACACACATACAGTTAATTTTTAGACAAATAAACACCAAAAATATCAAATCCAAACAATTCAGAGAAAATAAACAGGTAAATTACCGGGGACGATCGCCAGGAGGTCCACCCATGGGACGACCAAGAGGCTTGGCAGATTTTTTCAAAGTAGCAGGCACAATTTCAGAAGGAAGGTTAAGGTATGTCCTGAGGAACTCAATACCATCATTTGTAAGGTACCAGTAGTAGTGCATCCAAGCGAATGTCTCACGGACGTACTCCTTAGATTTGAAGCTCTGCATCAGCTTAATCACCTGTAGGTTCGGCACATCGATTAATGGATGCTTCGCCAAGTTATAGTCCTTCTTCGCATAGCAAACTCCCTCTACAATATCATCAAAAAATTTACATCAGAAAATGAAGCTTCAAGAAGTATTTATAGAGATTCAGAGATACTAACCTTGGAAGAGGTATTTGGAGATCTCTCTACGGTTCTTCTCTGAAATAATCTGAAAAAAAAACAAATTGAAAAATGCATTAGAAACTTCGAGAGGAATGAGAAGTGATAATGAACTTTGATATCGGAAGAGAAAATACCATGGCTGCTGGAAGGAGAGGGGATAACGGAGAGAAATCACACTGAAGCCTCAGACGATTGCAGCAGCAAAAGGATTGTACCATGAACCCTAGGTAAGCGAGTTTTTATATCTTAGGTTTGGATTTTAGTGGGCTTTTCTTGGGCTGGGTAGTGCCCTAGACTCAACGGGCTGTATCACTGCTTGTATATTTTGGCCCATGTTCTTTTGATTAGGAGTCATACTATTACTTGGTGAATAAAAAAATATTTTTTTTGGGCAAGGTCTCTAATTTTTTTTTAGGCGTAGTTTAGTTCAAGGACTAAGTTATACATGATAATTAATACATGGATTATTCATATAATATTTAATCATATATAGGTTGTCATGCTGTCAATAATAATGGAATAAAAAAATAACGTAAGAATTGATATAAAATTAATAAATTGCCTATTCTAAAAATATTATATGTATGATCCATCTATTTCAAACGCACATATACTTTCATATTTTGTTTCGCAAAAAATATACGTAGATTCCTATATATTTTGTTGATATTAGCAATTTAGAGTTCAACAGTGTTATGTGTTAATGAACACTACATTAGTATGCATGATATTTTGGACGACTTATGCGCAAAATAAGCAATATTACCTACAATAGAGTAAGGCGTAGGTCCATTAAATATTTAAGTAATTTATCGATTATAAGATTGTTTATCCGTACAATGGTACATTTGAGTTTATATCATGATTTATAGATAAGTGAACCGATTTGACTAAAAAATACAAAAAAAAAATAAGAATATAAATCAAATTATGAAATGAAGTTATAGAAAATACGAGTCTGACGGTAAATTTAGCTTTTCTGGTGACAAATATAGAAACAATGTTCAAAATATAGCTTTTCTTCATACAAGATGTTTTTTCCGTCAAACTGTTTACCCGTAAAACGATACAATTAAATTTATATTGTATTTTATCGAAAAAAATATCTTGTATACAAAAAGGCTTTAACTACTAAAGAATAAAATGAAGTTACTAGCTAACCTTTAACTACTAAAGAATAAACTCCACCACTAGCGCATAGTTAA
Source organism: Nicotiana paniculata (assembly GCA_005239505.1). Lineage (NCBI taxonomy): Eukaryota > Viridiplantae > Streptophyta > Magnoliopsida > Solanales > Solanaceae > Nicotiana > Nicotiana paniculata. The sequence goes on along the minus strand of MDKI01231286.1, from coordinate 118,176 downwards.
AAGCAAATCAAAATTATTTCGCATTGTCCGATGAAATCGAAACAATTGAGATAAATTAAATTTATCAGTGTTAAGCAGGCTTTGCGAATGCTGCAACTTTTTTGAACCGTCAAAACACCAAACAAAAAACCCTTCATTTCCTAAAATTTTGATTGGCTATGCACTTTGAATTTATATATTCAAAATTTTCTTTGATCGTCAATTTTACCAAAGTTATCGTTATTCACCAATTCCATATCCCAACTAAATTTAGTGCTGGAATAACAAAGGAAATTTATGAACTTCCCCACGCCTATTGCTAAACCAACTTTTCTAACTTCCTACATGAAAAACTGCTAATATTTTCAAGATCTTCTAAAATCTATAGATGGAGTTTTTGAGTTGTGACGAGGGAATGGAAACAAAAAAGATGTAGATAATGTCGACTTTAGTATTGGTGGAGATAAAAGAAAGGTGATATTGTTCAAGCGTAAACTTTAGTGAATGGGAAGTAGAGTTGTCAAAACGGGTCGATCCAGCCCAAGTCTTGTGGACTTTTAAATTTGATGGACTAAGACGTACGAACCTCCATATGAATGGGTCTTAAAATGGTCAGCCCAACCCAGTCCTAAGAGGGCCGCGGGCTAGGGCGGACCGGCGCTTCAATTTTCTTTTTTCTTAAAAAAATAAAAAGAATTTCTTTAAATCCTCAAATATTTTTTCGTGGCATAGTCGATTAATCATGTAAACAACTTTTGTTTGCTTAAAGCACACAAAAAACTTGATATTTGACGAGGAATCTTGTAATTAATGCAAATTCTAGAGACCTAGCTCTTCTTTTTTAAAGTTACGTAAAAATTTCTTAATACTTTTCTTTTATTTTTCAGGTTTAGGGATTGCTTCAATACGTTTATATGTTGGGTTTTTTAATCTAGGATTAATATCATTTGTTGATTTGATCATTATAATCCATAAAACTTTTAAAATTCCTGAAATTTGTCAGTGGTCAATTTTTTTTGTGTGTGTATTTAAAATTAATTTTTTTCGATACTGAAGAGCAATTTAAATATTAATAATATATTAAAGTAATCCAAACTGATCATTGGGCACTTAAAGTAATATTCTTTTGAAAAAAAAAGATTATTATTGACCACCTAAAACTTTTCGAGTTCGTTATTAAGCAAAAGAAAAACTAATTTTGTCATATTACATGCATGTCAAAAATCTAAATTCTAATTGATATGGAAGGATAAATGGGCAATCTAGGGTTGGGGAATTAGGATCATAGTTAATAGTTTTTTTAATTTTTACTTTTTTAGATATTAAATATTTAATAGTTAGTTAATTTTTGACCTACGGGTCGGCTCAGCCCAGCCTCGATCAAGCCTCAAGGACCAGCGGGCGGCTTATAAGCCTCCATTTTTAAATGGGTTCAGAAAATCCCAACCCAATTCAGCTCGATTGAGTTGATATCACGGACCAAACCTATTTTAACGGCTCTAATTGGAAGTGGTATTATAATCAGAGGTGGGTGGGATGAATATAAATATGAAAAATAATGACAGTTGTGTTGTGAGTGGTAGAAGTTGTGCAGATTTTTACGAAGTCAAGCTGAAAGTGAGATTTCATGTAATGTGACAATACTACTATACTATTGAGAAATATTGGATTATGAGTGGGATTTTGTACGGATCCGTTTAGTCATAGATTTTATTAAATATATTTGAATTTCTTTTGATAAATACATGTTTGTTCATAAATTTTATCCATATTTTGGCAAATTCCCAAAATCAAAATCTGAGCTAGTTTTGACCCAAAATATTACTATTATATTTTTAAAAAATTACCACAAACTTTTTTATTTTATAAAAGAGCCCACCATTTATTATTTCGTATAAATATTTTTTTATTTTCTCGGTCATCTGATAGCGTATTATGTAATTTATTATAAAAATGATAACTTTGTTCCAATTTATTTATGTTCAGAACTATAGTTTGTGATAATATAATGAATGTTATTGATGAGGGTAATGTTGGGTATTTGGGATAGTTTTTAGAACTTGTGGGTATAAAACTTGTTTCACGTTTTTTCAATAAGAAAAAGTGAAATATGTTTTGAAAACTGATGTCCAAACACGTTTTCATCTTCAAACCAAACTTCACCAAAATCAAAATTTTCAAAATAAATTTAGGAATCTATGGTCAAACGCTAGTTAAATGAATGTTAGTAACAGTGAGGATGGCTAATGGAAAACGGGTCCCGTGGCCGCAGACAAGTGTTGTGCATGGAGTATATAGTGTAGCAGCAGGGGCAGCTCAACGGATCTCGTGGCTTAAGGCGAAATTATATTGAAAGGCACTTAAATTTATTTTATAAACTATTTACACTAACAACAAAAATTGCTTTTTAATCATTTAAGACATGAAAGCGAATTTCAAAAAAATAAACAAAGGAAGAAGAGCACAAAAAATAAAGTGGTGGACTATCGGATGTCGAGGTTCAGAACTCAGAGTTAAAATTTTAATTTGGCTATCATCAAAACAAAAAAATAAACAAACGTACATAACGTAATAGCTTAAGTTTTGAGTATTGACGGTGCCAAATCTATTTACTCCTTCTGATCAATTTAAACAATAATTGTAGTTCATTCTGTTAAGTAGCACTTAATGGTGAATATCTAAAATAAATTGTAAACAACCAATATGTTTAATTACACCCAAAAAAATTGGTGTATAAATACTTTTGTGTTCATGCAGTTTCAGAGGACATAGTAAAAGAAATTCATTAAGTTTTCAATGTATATAACTTTAATTCCTATATGAAAAGGAAAAATTCAAAATTGAAAAGCGAAGCAAATATACTAATTAATGAGCGAAAAAATTATGATAATTTATATATTAATTGATATAAAATAACCCCAATCAAGTAACAAAAAATTAATGTATCACTTTTTTTATACTAATTATTTATATGAATTATGTAGTATATAGTAATAATAATAATAACAATTTAAAATAAATTTGGGACCTTCAAATTTGGGGCCTAAGGCAACGGCTTCAACGCCCAAAGTCTTAGAACTGCCTATGTATAGCAGTAATGAAACTTTTCATCGTTATGTAATAATGGTACATTTAATAATACGACATAATAAATTCAAGTAACTAGGTTTTAGTGTATGTGTCTACCGTGTTAATCAATAAAAATATATACAAAAAGAACAAATTTATTTTGCATGTACCCCATACACTCGTATAATCTACGTAAGTCGATCTGTATTTCAGTAATCTTCGAAGGTCGTCAGCTAGACACTCCCAATTTAATCACTTTTTTTTAGTCTTATGTTTCTTCTCATCTCAAAGCTTTTTATTTATATATATTTATATAGATCAAAGTAAACATATAAAATTTCAAAATTTAACATGTAAATAAAAAAGTTTAGAAAAGAAAAGAAAAGGGAAAAAGGATTCTACGTCTTTGTTTGATAGAGTTTCCAAAAAATTACCCATAACAAAAGTAGTTAAGAGTTTCCTTTTAATGTATTGTCCTTTCCTATTTTTGTATAGGAAAAATTAGAATTTAAAATAATTTGATTCCTCCTTGAAATATATATTTTCTTTTAATTAACTTAAGATTTTAGGAATTGAAGACATTTTAGTTCCTTCTCTAAAAATATATTTTTTTTCATTTATTTATGGTAGGGATTTTAGGAATGTGTTTTTCACTGCTTGAAGAAGAAAGGAGCCTACTGCAGAATTTAGAAAAATGGTCTCTCATATAAGAGAGTGTATTGAAGCATAAGTCAAGAGCAAAATGGATTAGGCTTGGTGATTCAAACACCAAGTATTTTGCAGCAGTCATGAAAGAAAGAAGTCAGAAGAAAAAACTAAATGAAATTATGGCCCTCGCAGGTGATAAACTTACCCACACTGACAGCATAAAGCAGGAGGTCATTCAATTTTACAAGTCACTAATGGGATCAGCAGCGCATTCTCTCCCTGCTATAAATAGACTGATTATGAGGAATGGACCAGTCTTATCACACCAGCAAAAGATTGCTCTTTGTGTTGAGGTTACTGACAAAAAAATCTATGATGGATTGTGTTTTATTGATAGTGATAAAGCACCAGGAATAGATGGATACAATGCCTACTTCTTTAAGAAGGCATGGATGGTTATTAAAGGTGAAGTTACTCAAGCTGTCAAAGACTTCTTTACTACTGGGAAATTGTATAAAGTTGTTAACTGTACTACTCTCACATTGGTGCCTAAAATACCCAGTCCTAATACAATCAAATATTATCAACCAATTGCCCGCTGCACCATGCTCTATAAACTAATATCAAAAGTGCTAGCAACCAGGATACAACAAGTCACCGACTCTATCATCTGTGAGGCATAGGCTGACTTCATTCCTGGCAGGAGAATAGCTGATAACATCATACTAGCACATGAGTTAGTAAAGGTATACACAAGGAAAAATATTTCTGACGGATGTATGATCAAGATTAATCTTCAAAAAGCCTATGATTCAGTCGGGTGGAGTTTTTTGGAGCAAGTTCTGATAGAGCTGGGATTTCCTATGAGGTTTGTAGCATGGATAATGGAGTGTGTTACCATTGTTAACTATATTGTCATGATAAATGGTGAATACACCCCATTTTTTGATGTTGCTAAAGGTTTGAGGCAAGAAGATCCTATTTTCCCCTTCTTGTTTGCCGTAGTTATGGAGTATCCCAGTAGAAGTTTTAATAGTCTAAAAGAAGTGAAAAGTTTCAGATTTCATCCAAGATGTGCAAAACTATGAATCACACGCCTAAGCTATGCAGATGTCCTCATGTTATTTGCTAGAGGTGACCTTCCCTCAATATCTACTATTCATAGATGTTTTAGTCACTTTTCCCAAGTATCTAGACTGCAAGCAAATATGAGGAAAAGCTCAGTGTATTTTGGGGGAGTTCCTCAGATTGTAAGAGTGAAGATCATGCATCAGTTAGGTTTCATAGTGGGAAAACCGCCTTTCAAATACCTTGGTATCCCACTTGCTACCAAGAAGCTATCACTGATGCAATCACACCCTTTGGTAGAGAAGATACTTGCAAAGATTTTGGACAACAAAGAAATTATCATATGCTGGTCGAGTGCAGCTTGTTCAAACTGTGCTCTTTGGTATTCAATCTTATTGGTTGCAGCTGTTCACCCTGCCTTCAAAGGTCTTGAAGATGATTGACTCATATTGTAGAAGCTATATCTGGTCTGGGGTAAATGTGATCACAAAAAAGGCTTTGGTAGCCTGTGACAGAACGTGTACACCTAAATCAAGCGGGGGCTAAAACTTGATTAATTTGCATCTATGTAACAAGGCTGCACTAGCAAAAATATGTTGGGATGTAGCACACAAGCAAGATCGGCTATGGATAAGATGGATACATGCTTTCTACATCAAAGACAAACTGTTTGAAGAGGTGGCAACCCCCCAACAAGCAAGCTGGATGATGAGACATACACTAAATGCTAGAACAACTCTTCAACAAGTGCAACATCAGCAACATCAAATAAAGAGTATGATCAACAGTTTCTACCTGCAGTTGCTGGGAGATACACCAAGAGTTAATTTGAAATGCTTGATTTTTCAAAATAATGACAGGCCAAAAGCTATATTTACCATGTGGCTGCAACTGCATGGGAGATTGCTGACTGCAGATAGGCTGATACAATGGGGTTTAGTTATAGATCCACATTGCTCCTTATGTCAAGCTCATGATGAGAACAAGGAACACTTGTTTGTTAACTGTCGATTTACACAAAGTTATGGCAGAGAATCCTACATTGGATGCAAAGGAAGGATGTTGTGACAAATAACTGGGAACAACATATGCAATGGGTGATACAATGTGCTTAGAGTAGAACACAACAAGCTCAACTCCACAGGATGGTATATGCTGAGATAACTCATTTCATTTGAATTGAAAGGAACCTGCGGCTGTTTGAAAAGAGAAGCAGAGGAGATGATGGTATTGCACGAGAGTTAGCCTACATATGTAACGTGAGAGCCACCACTGGATTAGTAACATGGTGCAACATTTTATGTTTTCGTAGAGACAGTTAGTACAAGCTTTAGAATTGTAAAAGTTATAACTGCTGAGGTATAAGCAGGCTATGGATATGTAAAGTTACTGGTGATTAATAAAATTGTTAGTTACCAAAAAATAAATCAAGGTCCTAATAGGAAAGGAATTAAATGAGAATTTTTAAATATTAGGAAAGTAAATTGAATGATTAAAACTATATATAGGAATATAATTAAATGACTATTTTGTTCAGTGTGAACTCTATTTTAATGAGGTAAAAAAGACGAACGACATTTCGTTAAGGATCTTCGTGCTTTTAATACAAGATAGATATAGATAATCAAAATATATTTAGAGTAACAATATCATACAATATAAAGCATAAAATAACCATACAAATAAGTTGTAAGAGTTTAGAAAATGTTCAAATATGTTCAGCGATATGCGAAGTAAGTCAAATTTGCCCTAAACTGTGTTGTGCATTAATTCTGAACTAATATAATTCAATAACAATTTTAAATTGTGGCCCTTAATAAATCAAAAAACTTATTTTGCTACAATAGTTATTAATTGTTAAATAAATATTATGTGTTATGAATACATTGAATTTGTGAATGTCCAACAACTCTTTCATGAACCATTTTGGATATACATAAATATGTTTATTACATTCATTTAATATCTTGTAACTCTCAAGTAAATTGTACACTATATATACGGTATTTCTAATTCTACAAAAGACATCAATAAGATAGACTTTAATACAACTTGATAGAAGAAAAGTTTTATCTATATTTATTGACTTATATTGCTATAATCTTATAATACATTATCAGCATGAAGTTCTAACCAACAAAGATTATCTACTTCATTCGGATTTTATCTTCTTTCAAAAAGAGGTAGTTAATTTCTGTTCGATTCAAGTATACATTCTTATGTTTATAAAGTTTCTACTAGGATCTTCTTTAACCTGCAATTTAATTACCATGTGCATAACGTGTTTTGAATATGATTATAATAATTTCCTTGGTATGAAAACGATAAGCTTCTGTTAAATTGTTATTTCATTATATAATCTACAAAGAAGTTTAAACCTACACATAAATAGATAAGTATTAAATTAAATTCCTTTAATTGGACTAATTAATCTCACATCCAAATGTTATGACAGAATAGGCATTTAGAAGGAATTCTTGCAAAATTTTCAAAAGGTTTAAACGTATCTTAAATGAATTTATAACCTAAGTGTACAAACTAATTAATGACTTAACTATTAGATGAATCGTATTCAATGTTGAAACTTGACATAATTGATATCATCTAATTTTATGCCTACTTAACTTATTGAAACGTCTTCTAAGTATAACAAAATATACTAGTACCTATGAATGAGATCACTTCAACTTATTTATTCTTTGAAAATATACTTACATGTCTAAAGTTCTTGTGTGTAATATTAAGTATTAATTCATCATTGCGCTACACATAATTGTTTGTTCTAACAATTATATAGAGAATGTTAATACATGATTATATTCTGCATTGATTTTTTCTCATTGATAATAACTTTTATCATTATAATTCACTTATTTTCTATGATGGTTTTCACCATGTCAAATTTGTCAAAACTTGAATTTGTGGTACTTGACATCTCTGGGAATAACTATTTGCCATGGGTACTTGATGCTGAAATTCACCTTGTCGCTAAAGATCTTGGTGACACTATCAAAGAAGGAAATGAAGCATCAAGTAAGGATAAGGCGAAAACCATGATTTTCCTTCACCATTATCTCGATGAAGGGTTAAAAGGTGAATATTTAAACTTGAAAGATCCATTTCAACTATGAACTAGTTTGAAGGAACGATATGACCACCTAAAAGTCACGGTATTGCCAAGAGCTCGTCGTGAGTGGATGCACATATGGCTACAAGATTATAAGACGATAAGTGAATATAATTCTGCTGTATATAGAATAGTTTCCCAACTAAAATTATGTAGGGAACCTATGAATGAAGAGGACATGTCGGAAAAAACTCTTTCCACTTTTCATGCCTCAAATATGGTGTTACAACAACAATACCGTGAAAAGGGCTTTAAGAAATATTTTGAGTTAATTTCATGCCTTTTGGTAGCTGAACAACATAATGCGCTTTTAATGAAATCATGAAGCCCGCCCCACTGGATCAATTCTATTTCTAGAAGCGAATATGGGAACGATAGATCCAAAGTCTGAAAAAAGACAAAATAATTATCGTGGCCGTATAAATATACGTGGATGTGGCAAGGGGAGAAGTAATAATCGTCATGGTGGTGGTCGTTATAAACAAAAAAACAATAAGGGTTCTCAGAATAATCCTTCAAAAGGCAAAGGTAATATTTGCCACCGGTGTGGTATGAAAAATCATTGGGCACGAATTTTTCGTATACCTGAATATTTTGTCAAGCTTTATCAAGCATCTATAAGAGGGAAACAAAATAAAGTTGAGACTCACTTGAATTTTCAAAATGATGTTGAGGCGGGCCTTATGAATAATCATGATAAAACAAACCTTGCCTATAAAGATGATATGTTTGAAGGCCTTGTAGATATTACTCATTTAGAAGTTGGAGACTTCTTTGAGCATCATAGGTGAAGACTTATTATTGGGAAATATTATAAGAATAAATGTATTTTTTTTTATGAAGTTCACTTTTATGTAGTCAGTATTTAATTTCCTAAATGTAGTTTCTTTTGTTCTTAAATTTTTCAATATTACTTATGGTGTGTTTTTTTCTTTATGAAGAATATGAAAACTTCCCAATCTTCAGTTGGCCGTATAAATAATTAAGAAGAAATATGTATTCTGGATATTGTTACGATGCACACCATATTAAAAGATAAGAGATATTTCCCTTATTAATTATGAAAGAAGCCAATATTATAACAATATCTGGTAGTACAAAATTAATTGAGGGCTCTGAAAAAGCGATTGTATTACTAGCAGGAGGAACTATATTGGTTGTTAATGATGCATTATATTGTAGTAGGTCTCAAAGAAACTTGTTGAGTTTCAAAGATATTCGCCAAAATGGCTTGAGACCACCAATGAAGGAAAGGTTGAATACCTCTATATTACTACAATAAAAGCGGAAAAGAAGTATGTGCTTAAAAAGCTTCTCGCTTTTTCCTCCGGATTATACTACACTAGTATTAGTATAATTGAATAACATGCCATAGTAAACAAGGAGTTTACTAATGGTTTTATTATTTGGCATGACCGGTTGGGCCATCCCGATTATAATATGATGCGCAAAATAATTGGAGAATTCACATGGTCATTCATTGAAGAACAAGGAGATTCTTCAAACTAAAGAATTCTCTTGTGTTGCATGTTCTCAAATAAAACTGATTATTAGACCATCAGTAATTAAAGTTGGAGTTGAATCTCCTGCATTTTTATATCGTATACAAGGTGATATATGTGGTATCATACACCCACCATGTGGACCATTCAGATATCATATGGGTTTGATAGATGCATATACAAAATGGTCATACATGATCTTGTTATCAACCTGCAATTTTGTTTTTGCGAGGTTACTAGCTCAATTAATAATATTAAGAGCACAATTTCCAGATTATGCAATTAAGATACTTCGTCTTAATAATGCTGGTGAATTTATGTCCCAGGCCTTTAATGATTATTGCATATCAACTGAGATAACAATTGAGCATCCAGTTGCTCGTGTTTATACTCAAAATGGTCTAGCGGAATCATTGATCAAATGCCTTCAATTAATTGCTAGACCAATACTTATGAGAACAAAACTTTCCATTTCAGCATGGGGTCATGCTATTTTACATGCAACAGCTCTTGTGCGGTCCCACAAGTTATCATAAAGTCTCCCAAATACAATTGACTTTTGGTCAAGAGCCAAATATTTTCCCATCTTAGAATATTTGGATGTGCAGTATATGTTCTAATTGCTCCACCACAACGCACAAAAATGGCACCCCAAAGAAGATTGAGGATATATGTTGAGTATGAATCTCCTTCTATTATAAAATATTTTGAATCTATGACTGGATATTTATTTACGGCAAGATTTGTTGATTTCCATTTCGATGAATTAGTATACCCAACATTAGAGGGAGAAAATAAGCAATTGCAAAAGAGATAGATTTGAATGCATTATCACTATCTCATTTAGATCCTTGAACAAATCAATGTGAACACAAGGTTCAAAAGATAACTTATTTGCAAAATATTGCTATCACGACTCAATTTCATTTTAGGTCGTGATGGTGCCTAACACCATTGCAAGGCAAGCCAACAGTGAACAATCTAGTAATTTTCCATTTTATTAAGTTTTGTTCCAAGTAAATAACTTTCCTTAGTTTAATATATTTAGTAAGAAACAGATTTAAATTGATAAAACGAAAGCAGCTAGATGTATTTATGACTATAGGAATAAAATCAAAATCAGAAGTCTACTAGTGTGTGTGCCAAGATCTGGTGTCACAAGTGTATGGGCTACTAGTAGAATATACAAAAGATTCTTACTCTACTGTATGAAATAGAATGGACAGAAAATAAATCAAAAGAGAGACTATGGATGATGTTGAACGGCTCGGAAGGGTAGCTCACCGTATAGTTTCGAACCAGAAGTCAAGCGTGCGCGCCAGACTGATAACCAGATGCGCTTGCCTTAGATCCTGCACATCAAGTGCAGAAGTGTAGTGTGAGTACATAAATAACATGTACCCTGTAAGTATCTAATCTAACCTCGAAGAAGTAGTGACGAGGGGTCGACTTCGACACTTACTATGAGCCAAAAAAATAATAATAATATGAAGTCCTAATCAAACATGATATATAAAATGATAATAGAACTCAGAGCAGGAAAATAAGTAAACAATCCTTTCATTTCAAGTAATAACCAAGTCGTTTTTCTCATCTAATTTTTCACCTTTCAAGTCCACGAAACAATATTAAATATAAAAGGGATTTCAGTATCTTTACGCACGAATTATGCCGAGGACGTATGGCCTGATCCAAATATACATATATATATATATATTGTGCATTGTCGAGGATCGAATGGCCCAAACCATAAATACATCAAATATCCTGGCGAGATGAACGACTCGCTCCCATGAGAGTAGTAAAAATTTACCCCGCTCGCGGAATGTACTTGCGAAGCGGTTGAACATAAATTCTTCTCAAGTTATCATAATAACCCTCAATCCTTTTCAAAAAAAGTAATTCCACTAGAAACTTTACAATTATTGAAATCCTCAACCTCAACCTCAACTTTATTCTAGGCAATTTAGTAAGCATAAATCAACAACAGTATCAACAAAGCATGGTGTGAGCCTAAGTCTGCACGGACATAGGCATGAAGAGTAGCTACGCACGAACTCTCATCACCTAGTGCGTGAATAGCCCTGACAAATAGAAGTACATATTGATTAAGCTCACCTATGGGGATAAATTCCCTCCTACAAGGTTAGAAAAGAGACTTACCTTATCTCAAAGCCTACTTTCCGATCCAAGATTGTGCTCAAACCCTTAATTTGGAGCAAAACGACTCGAAACTAGTCATATGTTATACAAAATAGTCAATTTATGCTCAAAAGTTCATGTCCTAACTATTGAAGTGATTACCCAACCCCTATTTAAGACCTCCCAAATTTCCCCCTAGCCCACGTGCCCGGATTCCAGAAATTTTTGAAGAAAGTTGTTACCCATAACCTCATGAAGTCAAATATATATTTTTCATCAAATTCCATAATTATTTTCGTGGTCAAATCTCATTTTTATCCAAAATCTAGGTTTTCTTCTAAACCCTTGATTTCACCAATTTTTATATGTTAATCTACCCATAACTTATGTATTAATTGTGTAGAAATTACTTGTCTCAAAGTGCTAGGTTAAAACCCTCTTCCAAAAGCTCCAAAAATTGCCCAAGAGATGAAAGAAAATGAGCTAAATAGTCTAAGTCCCGCATTTAATAAGTTGTGCACGGGTCTTTGATGTCGCACTTGCGACACCTGGTTCACAAAGGTGTCGCATATGTGAAGGTCACAAATACAACAAACTCATCGCAAATACGAACCTGGGCTCCCATTACCAAGGTCGCAAATGTGACAGAGGGATCGCAAATGCAGACTCTGCCCAACTCAGGATTCTTCGCAATTGCGAAGCCTTCCTCGCAAATGCAATGTTCGTAAACGCGAACAGATTCTCGCATTTGCGAGACCTGCAACAACTGCCAAGAAACACCAGAAAACTGAATTGTTTCTCATCCTACCTAACGTCCGAAACTCACCCGAGCCCTCGGGGATCCACACCACCCACACAAGTCTAATAACATCGTACAAACTCGCTTGAGCGATCAAAACACTGAAATAACATCAAAAAACACGAATCAGACGCCAAAACGCATGGATTGACTCATGAACTCAAAAATATCTAAAAAGACTTCCGCACGTCTGATTCATATCAAATCAACTCGGAATGACGCCAAATTTTGCGGGCAAGTTTTAAATGACATTACAGAACTATTTCTGGTCTCATAATACCATTCGGATCTCGATATCACCAAAACCTACTCTAAACCAAATTTAAAGAACTTCAAGAACCTTCAAGAAACCAACCATCCCCGCAAGTCATAAAACAGTACAAGCATATACAGAGAGTCTTATTTAGGGGTGTTTGCAACAAATTATATGTGATACAAAAATAAATTGCATCCAAATTATAAATATTAAGAAACATAATTTTATTGATAAAATGATGCATGTATAATTCTGTTTGTTCCCTTGATTCTTCTCTCCTGATTATCTCCGTGATTCGAGGGCTGTAGCAACGTATTTCTTGAATCGTAGGATGATGCCTGTTTTCTTGGATTTATTTGATATCCATGAAGTATGTTGTGGATCTTCTTGAATTATTTGATTATCAAGATTATCCGGCCACTTCTTGATCTCTTTGTGAGTATCTCGTGAGTTTATGAGTTTCGAGATGATCTCCATTTTTTGAGATGCCTCTTCATAGGGAATATGTGACCCTTTTTATAGGTATGCGATAGGATTTAGGGTAGAGTAACCTCCAAGAAACTCTTATAGACTCCTAGGATTTCAAGAGTCTTGTAGTATCTTGAATTTAGGATTTAACTTGATCTTTTAAAATTTCGATGTCTACAAATGCCACCTACTTCAAAGTTTGTCGGGGTGTAGGCTTGCCGAAACTTGAAGACGATACTTGAAGTACTCGACAATCGAAACAAATGATTTTGAAACTTAGAGTTTCGATTTACAAAAGGAAGAGATGAAGGGCAGGTCCCACTGGGTGTGCCAATTTGTTTGCAACAAATTATATGTGATACAAAAATATATTGCAACCACAATATAAATATTAAGAAACATAATTTTATTGATAAAATGATGCAGGTACAATTCTATTTGTTTCATTGATTCTTCTGTCCTGATTATCTTCTTGATTCGAGGGCTGGAGCAGCGTATTTCTCGAATCGTAGGATGATGCATGCTTTCATGGATTTATTTGATATCCATGAAGTATGTTGTGGATATTCTTGAATTATTTGATTATCAAGATTATCCGTCCACTTCTTGATCTCTTTGTGAATATCTCGTGAATTTCTGGGAGTTTTCCAGGTGCATGGGTGGATTCTTCTTCCATCAAGATTCCCACCCTATCTGTTAGCTTGTCGATTCTAGCATCTTGATTTTGCATGCACTTGGTCAATCCAGCAATTACTTCCGTCAAGTTTGCCAACTGCTCCTCCACAGATGAAGTGTTTGTCACCATGGCTTACATGATTGTCGTGGACGATGGAGAGTAGCATGGATTTTCACACAGATTGATCCTTGATCGGCTCACGTTATGTGGTGTAAGTGGGAAGGATCCATCACTTGAAGCATCATCATCTTCCTTCACAGTAGAGTGCTTGGATTTGGAGAGGTCAAGCAGAGCAAGAGTTTTCTTGATCTTTTCAGCAACATCGCTTCCTTCTTCGGGTGCGTTTGTGGAAGATATTGCTCCTTTTGAGGATGGAGATCTGAAAACAGGGATTGATGCGGACGACACATGGGGTGCTTGTTGTCCTAAAGAGCTTACTTTTCTCCTCGTAACTGGTCCAAATCTTCCAAATGTAACATCGAGGATGCTTTCCACATTAGCATAGAACCTCGAATTAGCATCCTTGGCGGAAATTGAACTGGAGTTGATTTTCTTGGAAGCCATTTCGTTGTTCTTGAACTTTGGTGATTGAAAAGTTGAGATGAGAACTGGGCGTGCCAATTTGTTTGCAACAAATTATATGTGATACAAAAATAAATTGCAACCACAATATGAATATTAAGAAACATAATTTTATTGATAAAATGATGCAGGTACAATTCTGTTTAGTCCCTTGATTCTTCTCTCCTGATTATCTCCGTGATTCGAGGGTTGGGGCAGCGTATTTCTCGAATCGTAGGATGATGCGGGCTTTCATGAATTTATTTGATATCCATGAAATATGTTGTGGATCTTCTTGAATTATTTGATTATCAAGATTATCCGGACACTTCTTGATCTCTTTGTGAATATCTCGTGAGTTTATGAGTTTCGAGATGATCTCCATTTTTTTATATGCCTCTTCAAAGGGAATATGTGACCCTTTTTATAGGTATGCGTTAGGGTTTAGGGTAGAGTAACCTCCAAAAAACTCTTATAGACTCCTAGGATTTCAAGAGTCCTGTAGTATCTTGAGTTTAGGATTTAACTTGATCCTTTAAAATTTCGATGTCTACAAATTTCCCCTACTTCAAGGTTTATCGGGGTGTAGGCTTGTTGAAACTTTAAGATTAGACTTGAAGTACTCGACCATCGCACCAAATGGTTTTGAAACTTGGAGTTTTCGATTTACAGGAGGAAGAGATGAAGGGCAGAACTGGTCCCACTGGGCGTGCCAATTTGTTTGCAACAAATTATTTGTGATACAAAATAAATTGAAACCACAATATAAATATGAAGAAACATAATTTTATTGATAAAATGATGCGGGCACAATTCTATTTGTTCTCTTGATTCTTCTCTTTAACGGTAAATAAAAGAGCCTCCGAGCTTAATATTGAATTTTATTTTATTTTAATCCAAGTGCTTGAAGCTTGATCTTGATCTTGACGTACTTTTAATCCCAGGTATTGCAACTTGTTCTTGAATCTTCGTCTTGATGTTTTAATCCTTAGAACACTTAAATGCTTGTAGCTTTTATAGAAATCCGCAGCGTTTGATCTACGAGCTCCCTTTTACTTCTTGTTATAGCTTCTGGTGTCTTTTCTGAGTTATGAAGAGCCCTATTTATAGTTGTGGGAGGGAAGAGTTACAATAAGAACAAACTCTTTTCGACCAATCAAATTGAAGTATGACAAGGCCGCATTTGATTGGCCAAAATACGTCACTTGCACACGTGGCGCGATTTCATTAGCCTTTTAATGTGATTTGGCATGCCTTGTCATTTTGACACGTGACATGATTTCATTGGCCTTTTAATGTGATTTGACATGCCTTGTCATTTTGACGCGTGGCATGATTTCATTGGCTCTTCCGCTTGACTTGGCGTGCCACTTCATTTGACACGTGGGCATCAATTTGGTCCCCTAGGAATATGAAATCTTGGGCTTAATAAAGTGGGCTTATCACTTTAGCCCAATTAAATGGGCTAGCCCAATGGATTAAGACTTATTTATTTAATCCTTATATATTAAATTTATATAATTAATTTAATTATATTAGCCTATAATATGTATTTGACTAATATACTTTGAATTCAAAATATAGTCCAAGTTATTTTATTGAATTTAAAATCTGATAAAATTTATATGCCTACAAATGCTCCCGACTTCGAACCTTGTCGGGTATAGAGTCATCAAATCTTCGAGACTAGACTTGAAGTATATCGAGATAATAACATATATAGCACATATAAATCATTTATACGGATCAATGATACGCTGGGAATTTTGAATCCTTTTTTGTTTTGACAAAAACGTGTGCTTCTTCGTCATTCCAAAATTGTTGTTTCTAATCAATAATGAGCGTGACATGTATTTCTTCTAGTGAAGAGCACTTTCAAAATATGTAGACAATTTCACAACTCATCTGCCTATTTTTTATGGAATGAGTTACTAGAAAAAAGATAAATTCTCATGATCATAAAGTATTCCTTTGACCAATTATGAGTATCATTTAATAATTGATACACCTTTTAACCCTAATGTACTGTGTTCCTTGGTTAGAGTTCATACTGCCAAAGGAATCTCTCAATTAGCAATTTGAACAGTCCTTTACTTAAACAAAGTCATAACAAAAGCATGATTTTATTCCGCCTAGGAAACAAAACAATTGTCGGACTCGCCGCCTCTTGCATATCCCAAACCCATTTGGTAACTGATTTCGGGGCGTTCCACATCGAAACCTCACCTTCCAATCAGCTGCATAAGAGATCTATATAAACCCCATGCTCATGTGTTTATTAAGCATAAATTCGTAGTATTTGCAAGCCACTTGAGTTTATTTTCGTGGACTCGAAAATATTATCGCGAAGGTAATTTCTTCTTCTTTTCTTGTCTCTTTTTTAGGAGTAACTTCGTCGAACTACGAAGTACTTTAAAAGTTCGAGACGAAAACCTTAAAAAGTTCACGATGAAAATATTTAAAATTTACGGCGAAGACCCATAAAAGTTCGCGATGAAGACCATTAAATTTTGCGGCGGAAACACATAAAAGTTCGCGATGAAGACCTTTAAAATTTGTGGCGAAGACCCATAAAAGTTTGCGTAAAGATCCTTAAAAGCTCGTGGTCAAGATCTTTAAAAGTTCACAGTGAAGACCTTTAAAAGTTTGCGGTGAAGACCTTTAAAAGTTCGTGGCGAAGACCCTTAAAAGTTCGCATAAGGATTTTTAAAAGCTCGAGGTCAAGACCTCTAAAAGTTTACGGTGAAGACCTTTAAAAGTTCACGGTGAAAAATTTTAAAATTCATGGCGAAGATCCATAAAAGTTCGTGCTAAAAAGCTTTAAAAGTCGGCAGTAGGGACTCTTTAAAGTTCGCCAAGAGCACCTTCAAAAATTCAAGACAAGCACCTTTAAAAGTTCGAAACATACTCCTTTTAAAAGTTTCGAACGAAAATCTTAAAAAATCCGAATGCCTTTAAAAGTTCGAGACAAACACCTTGAAAAGTTCGCAACGAAAACCTTTTAAAAAGAGTACCTTCAGAATTGTCCCAGACAACATTTTAAAACCAACTTTATATTGCACCACGCTGGCAATTTCAGATTTGCACAGTCTCGTCAAAATATTCGTATCTTGGTGTAGAAACTTCGAAATTACGAATCATTTAATTTTATGGAAACTAGACTTCAAAATCTAAAAGATTTCCAAAATTCGGGATCAGACACCTTTAGAATTGCCGCAGGTAATATTTTGAAACCAACTTTAGATTTCACGACGTTGAAAATTTCAGACTAGCGCAGTCTCACCAAAAAATCATATCTTGGCGTAGGAATGTCGAAATTGTAAACCGTTTGATTTTATGAAAGCTAGACTTCGTGATCTGTTACATACTCAAAATTCGGAATCAAACAACTTATAATATCCCAGATATTATTTTGAATTTAACTTTAGATTCCGACACGTTGATAGTTTCAGATTTGCGCAGCTTTACCAAAAATTTATATCTTGGTGTAGGATTGTCAAAATCACGAATCGTTTGATTCTATGAAAACAAAACTTTAAAATATAAAATCTCCAAAATGTAGGATTTAATACCTTAAGGATAGTTTCAGATCGTATTTCGAAATCAAGATAAGATTTTAATATACCAACAATTTCGAATTGGCACGACTTTGTGAAAACTTTTTTGTTTTGGTATGGAAGCCTCGGGATCACAATACGTTGTTATTGATATCAACGGAAATTCAAGAGCTCCATTCTAACAAATATCTTGGTTCAAGTCTCACTGAATTTGAAATGTTGTGCCCCAAGAATCTTTCTTCTTATATTTGTGTTCCCTTTTGACACCTCTCTTCTCTTCCCTTTTTCTTAGGGTAGTGAGCGGATATGAAGACCAAAAAACTTGAAGGTTATGCGAACATGAAGACATAGCGAATCTCCAGACTTTGATGCAAATATTGTCATCATTTCAGTGAAGACACCATTTTACCAAAGCAGCTTGCCCCCTTTTAAATCAAATGGGACCCAAAGTTTAACAGAAAAATGGTATCTCAACTCGATTTTCAAGTGGTGTTTGAATGGATTAAATTTCATCATACTTCATTCGAATAACGATTGGGGCACTATGTATCTTTTGAACTCATGCGACTGAACTCAAAATGAAACTCTAAGCTACCTACATACATCAGTGAAGAGGATCAAGTCATACCGTAGTTAGAATGGGTATTTTTTTTGTTTTGTTTATTTATGTCCTAACTTTTGCCTTGGCTCTTTCAAGGTTTTCAACTTAGCGGACCCTTTTTTTTTTATGTCCTAACTTTTTCCTAGGTCACCTCTTTCGAGGTTTTCAACCTAGCGGAAACTTTTTTAGGTGGGTCGTACACAGTTTAGACTCATGCGGGTCAGGAGTGTAGGAACATGCAGTTTAGGCTCATGCGTCGAGGAGCGTTGAAACTTCAAGGATAATACTTCTTCAAAAACTTGCCATTGATAGGTCTGATTCTCATGCCATCTGCATCAACCAGCTTGTACGCCCCACTTGAATAAGCTTCTTGAACGACATATGGCCCATCCCATTTTGAACTGAACTTCCTTAAATATTTATGGGAAGTGATAATGGGTCTTCTTATGGCGAACTCTTTTATTGAAAGCGCGAGACAATCTAGCTTGATAACATTCAAGACTCTGTTGAGCTTCCAACCTTTTCTCATCAAGAGCCTCCAACTCTGCTAATTGAAGTCGAGCATTTTATTCATCAATGATGCCTTCTTGAATAGCTAATCGTAATGAAGGTATTTGACGCTCGAGTGGCAAGACGGCTTCAACTCCATAAACGAGTGCATAAGGGGTCGCTTGTGTTGGCGTGCGGTGAGTTGTCCTATATGCCCACAGAGCTTCCTCCATACGGCCATGTCAATACCGTTTGGATTTGGAGACGACTTTCTTTAACAAGTTGCATAGTGTTTTATTGAATGCCTCGGCTAGACCATTGGCGGCAGCGTTGTACATAGAAGAGTTGCGTTGCTTGAAGCTAAAGAGTTCACAAATCTTATTCATCAACCTATTGTCGAACGGCTTGCCATTATCAGTTATCATGTAACGAGGAATGCCAAAGCGATAGTTAATGTTTACTCGAATGAAACTTGTAACATTTTCCTTCTTTACCTCCTTAAGAGCAACAACTTCAACCCATTTTGAGAAGTAGTCAGTTGCAGCTAAGATGTATAGGTGCCCACCATAGGACTTTGGCAGTGGTCCAACAACATCCAATCCCCAAGCGTCAAACGGCCAGGATGCAACAGTCGGGTGCAACACTTCAAGAGGTTGATGAATAAAATTCGCATGGAATTGACAAGCCTTGCATATTCGAGCGTAGTCCAAGCAATCTTTTACCATAGTTGGCCAATAATACCCCATCCTTTTTATACGGAAGTGGAGCTTTGGTCCAGACTGGTGCGGCCCACATACCCCAGAATGTGCCTCTTGCAAAGCTTGGAGTGCTTCTTCTTTCCCTAAGAATTGCAAGAGTACTCCCTCGAACGACCTTCTGTATAGAGTATCTTTGTAGTAAAGGAAGCGAGGTGCGCAACGACTGATTTCGGTCCTTCTCCTCGGATTATCTGGAAGTATCCCATAGCATAAGCAGTCGATAGATAGAACTCACAAATAAATGGTCACATATTCCCTTTGAATATTTGTAGACAATAAATTGCGTCGAGAAATTAAAATCAAGACTGAAAAATATCGCAACAATCGTAATATTTTATTTCAAATATTTGAGTGTTACAATCTCTATGAATCCTCTGATTTTTTTTTTCAACGGTAAATGAAAGAGCCTCCGAGCTTAATCTTGAATTTTATTTTATTTTAATCCAAGTGCTTGAAGCTTGATCTTGATCTTGACGTACTTTTAATCCAAGGGCTTGTAGCTTGTTCTTGAATCTTCGTCTTGATCTTTTAATCCTTATAACACTTGACTGCTTGTAGCTTTTAGAGAAATCCGTAGCGTTTGATCCACGAGCTCCCTCTTGCTTCTTGTTATAACTTATGGTCTCTTTTCTGAGTTATGAAGACCCCTATTTATAGTTGAGGGAGGTAAGATTTATGATAAGAACAAACTCTTTCCTACCAATCAAATTGAAGTGTGACAAGGCCACATTTGATTGGCCAGAACATGTCACTTGCACATGTGGCGTGATCCATTGGCCTTTTAATGTGACTTGGCATGCCTTGTCATTTTGTCACGTGGAATGATCCTATTGGCTCTTTCGTTTGACTTGGCGTGTCAGGTCATTTGACGCGTGACACCAAACTGGTCCTATAGGAAGATGACATATTGGGCTCAATGAAGTGGGCTCATCACTTTAGCCCAATTAAATGGGCTAAACCAATGGATTAAGACTTATTTATTTAATCCATATATGTTGGACTTATATGACTAATCCAATTATATTATCCCAATAAATTTATTTGAACTAATATACCTTGAATTTAAAATATAGTCCAAATTATTTCTGTTGATAGCTGGGATCAACTAGAGCAAGAATTTCTCAATAGCTTTTATAGTATGAGACGTATTGTGAGTATGATAGAACTCACAAATACTCGTCAAAGGAAGAGTGAACCAGTTATTGACTTTATCAATTGTTGGGGAATGCAAGCCTCAACTGTAAAGACATGCTTAGTGAAGCTTTTGGCATAAAGATGTGCATCCAAGGTATGCATTGGGTATTGCGCTACATCTTGCAAGGTATCAAGCCTAGCACATTTAAAGAACTTGAAACTCGTGCCCATGACATGAAATTGAGCATGGCCTATGCTGGAAATGAAAGGCTGCCCATCTATGAATCTCGTAAAGGGAACGACAAGCAAGAAGTCAGAATATGGAGCAAGTATGTACCAAGATCTTAAAACAAAGAAGCTATGAATGTCAACACATCACCTATGAATTTCACGACGAAGGTGAGCAAAAAGCATAGTATGAAATCCACTTCATTTCAAGATAAGCCAAGTGGAAAGTTAACTCTAAAAGAAATGCAAGAGAAAGAGTACCAATTTCTGGATTCTGATGTGCCAGCTATTTTTGAAGAACTCCTCGAGTTAAATATCATTGATCTTCCGGAGATGAAGCGACCAAATGAAGCTGGGAAATTTGATGACCCAAATTACTGCAAATATCATCGACTTGTGAGCCACCCTTTGGAGAAGTGTTTTGTCTTCAAGGTCAAAGTTATGTACTTGGCTCGTGAAAAGAAGATCGTGCTTGAAGATGAGAAAGCAAGCACAAACCAAGTCTCTATCACATTTGGCTCATTCAGTCCAGACGAATTATGTAGTTTTAAAGAAAGTAAAGATGAAGAATTACTGGATAACTACAAAGTTGAAGACGGTCAACCTGAGGACGATGAAGGTTGGACGTTGGTGACTCATCGTAGGCGCCACAAAAGGATCCCATGAAAAGGATCAATCAAACAACCAACAAGGAAAATATTGGTGAAAAGGCCTAGGAGATGGAATCCAGTTAAGCATGAAAAGAAAGCGAAAGTGGAGGTGTATCACCCTCAAAAGCCACAACATCCGGTGACCTTGGAGGAGTTTTTACCAAGTTGGTTCCGCACGAAGATTTCCTATGGGGGTATTGATGCCTCTTGTTTCCATACTGACGAAGGGAAAGAAAAGAGTGATGACCTACCATTGGCACCATCTTTGGAAAATCTGATCGAGTCCACTCCTCAAGAAGTTAATACTTGTGAGGAAAAAGTCACGTTCACAAATGACTACCTTCTTCTAGGTGACACTCCTCATAACCGCCCATTGTACCTAGTTGGTTATATGCGTGATGAAAGGGTAAATTGAATTTTTGTTGATGGAGGATCCTCAGTGAACATTTTGCCTATTCGCACTGTGAAAGAACTTGGTATTCCCATGAACGAACTCTCAGAAATTCGTGTGATGATCCATGGATTCAACCAAGGGGCGCAAAGAGCCATAGGCGCAATGAGGATGGGAATCACTATTGAAGATATGCAATCAAGTGCATGGCTGCATGTGATCGATGCAAAGACTTCATACAAAGTCTTGCTTGGAAGGCCTTGGATACATGAGAATAAAGTAGTTCCATCTACCTACCATCAATGTTTAATATACTACGAGGGTGAAGTTGAGAAGAAGATAGTTGTTGATGTTGAGCCATTCACCGAGGCAGAGTCACACTTCGTCAATGCAAAGTTCTACTTGAAGAACTGTATTGTGAAGGAGCTAAAAGTTGATGACGGCATAAAAACAAGAATGGCGAGCCCAAAACTAAAAGAGCTGAGGTGAATATTGGTAAAGCCAAAGCTGTTACTGAGGAGGTACATGCCAACGTGAATAAATCTCATAGAGGGGATATTGCGTCTTATGGAAAGAAAGTAAGTCCCACGCTCCAATATGTCCCTAAAAGGAATAAAGGCGAGGGCGAATCATCTAATCTCCAAACTAACACGCTAAAGGAGTCAACTCTTCCGGTAAAACAAATTGAGGCAGTAAAGTTGTCCTCGAAGCCGCTTGCAGGGTTTGTAGCCCAAAACCGTCTACAGAATGTGGCATTCCCTACGAAGCGAAGGGATGAAGGTTTTGACCCTAACACTTACAAGCTATTTGAAAATCCTGGATATAATCTTGATGAGCCATCAAAGTTAGGGAAGCTCCTATCAGAATCTGCAACGAGCAACCACGTGAAGGTTTGGGATACAAGCAACCGACACCAGTGCACATCTCAATAAGAAGGGCGAGTAGCCATTATATCATTATAGAAGACGAATCTGGCGCTTCTAACAGGCCTTCCGTCTTTATATATATATATATATATAACGCATGTAGGACTCATTGGAATCATATTCTGAACCTTTCGGAGTGACGTAAGGTCGATATTCTCCGTACACGTTATTAGGACTAAATCTTCATCAACAATCTTATAAGAATCAGGAAGTACCAACAACATTGATAACATAAGAATAAGCGAAGAAACCTCAACATTAATTGTTCCATAAGAAGGGAAACAATGTAAGTACTGCTAGCTTTGAAGAGTAGAGTATCTTTGGAAGCTCGTTCATTGCATTATGTACAATCAGAGTCGTGAAAAATAAGGAAAGGTATAGCCTCACATACCTTGTATATATACTGCCCAACCTCAAGCTATGCAAATGTCACGACTCCTTAATCTATAATAAGAGAAACGACACTATCGTTATCGTTTAAGAGTCATAACTATTATGTATCGACCATAACATATTTTACGATGAAACTGACAACACCTCCCCTATATATATGACTTCACACAAGTCAAAACAATCACCAAACAGCCCAAAAAACATCAATAATAATCATATTGAGCCTTCCAAAACAGTCTACATAACCTAATCACTTCATACATAAGACGACCATTGTAGTAGTGTCGAACGACCCGGAAATGTTACGACGAACAGCCAGCCCACCACCCTACATCTATATGGTATTTTTCCACACCCTTTCTCCTCCAAAACTTCACAAAGCAATAGTAGAACATGCAGCCCCACAGCAACACAAAATAATCCACAAAACAGTCCGCTACAAGTGAATAACTCGAACTCACGGCTTCCGATCACCGTCCCGTGAGTTCTTACAAGTATAGAATACCATGAACTTACAGCAGAAAAAATGGATGAAATATATCAGTAAACTCACCTTACTTGTTGGATAATTCATCCCTTATGTTGGTTCTTCAGACTCTAGGTTTTACCCCCAATTAAAACTTAAAAGATATAGAAAATCAATAAAGGTTTGTGGATAATTTTTAGGAGGAAGCATGCAGGGCTTAGGTCTGGTTATTTGTGATATATAATGAGGTTTATATTTCAGGATATAAGCATTTAAATGGGCTCTTTGGCCGACCCGAAATTGTCTATTTTTGGGCTCTCATTTAACCAAGTAGGTGACACACCTACTTGTCACCTAGCAGCCTGTGCAGTCTCACAACAATGCCTATATCTCTCTACTACGATGTCGTATTGATAAACGGTTTAATGCGTGAAACTAGACTCATAGATCTTTAACTTGGTGGGTATATCACCCCGTAATTCCGAGTAAATTAGGAGAAAATCTTGGTAATATTTGACCTAAAGTTTAAATAAAATTATGAACATAAGTTGCGACACTTTTTGTCGACTTTTGTTTCATAACTCGTTTAACTTCAAGACTTATGATACGGATATTATATGATTCAAATACCTTAAAACACAACCTCTTGAGAATATTAATCACCCCTAGGTTTACCCAAAAATACGGGTTACAACATCCTTGATTCGTTTAACTTCTAATACTTGTTAATCACCCTTATACACTCTTGTATCATTTAAGACCAATATGATTAACTTCTTATCATCTCAAATATAATCTATTCTCAAATTTACGTTGACTAACTTATGGCATGAACTAACGTACGTGAATATGGGTTGTAACAGACTAGCGAGATGGTACCTCTAATTTCAACAATTCGAGATTTTGTACATCCCTCAAAAGGCTGTAAAAGGACAAGCATTAGCAGACTTCTTGGCAGATCATCCGATACCTGATGACTAGGAGCTAACTGACGAACTACCTGGTGAGGATGCAATGGTCGTTGAAGTTCAACCTCCATGGAAGATGTACTTTGATGGTGCTACACATCGTGGGGGAGCTGGTGCTGGTGTAGTATTTATCACTTCTCAAGGTGAAGTTCTGCCCAACTGTTTTATGTTGACGCAAATCTACTCTAACAACGTTGCTGAGTATCAAGCACTAATACTTGGTCTTGAAATGGCTGTCGAAATGAAGCAGTTGCAATTGCAAGTCTTTGGTGACTCTCATTTAGTGGTCAATCAACTTCTATGTAGTTACGAGGTCAAGAAGCCTGAACTACACCCATATCATGATTACGCTAAAAAATTAATAGGGTGGCTCGGTGATGTGACTATTCAGCATGTGCCAAGGAAAGAAAATAAGAAGGTTGATGCTTTAGCTGCCCTAGCTTCATCATTAACCATGCCTGATCAAGTGCAAGTTACTGTCCGTCAAAAATGGGTAGTACCCCATCCAAATGAGGCTGAAGGTGAAGAAAATAAACTCAAGCATCTTGTCGTTATTTCTGAAGTAGATAAAGAAGAATGGCAACAACCCATTATCGACTACTTATGTTATGGGGTACTTCCAGAAAATTCGAGGAGAAGGACTGAAATCCGTCGTCGCGCACCTCGCTTCCTTTACTACAAGATACTCTATATAGAAGGTCGTTCGAGGGAGTACTCTTCTGATGCTTAGGGGAAGAACAAACACTACAAGCTTTACAAGAGGACATTCTGGGGTATGTGGGTCGCACCAGTCTGGACCAAAGCTCCACTTCCATATAAAAAGGATGTGATATTATTGGCCGACGATGGTAAAAGATTGCTTCGACTACGCTCGAAGATGCAAGGCTTGTCAATTCCATGAGAATTTTATTCATCAACCTCCTGAAGTGTTGCACCCGACTATTGCATCATAGTCGTTTTACGCTTGGGGATTGGATGTTGTTGGACCATTGCCAAAGTCCTCTGGTGGCCACCTATGCATATTGGTTGCAACTGACTACTTCTCAAAATGGGCTGAAGTTGTTGCTCTTAAGGAGGTAAAGAAAGAAAATGTTGCAAGTTTCATCCAAGTAAACATAATTTATCGCTTTGGCATTCCTTGTTATATAATAACGGATAATGGAAAGTCATTCGATAATAGGTTGATGAACAAGATTTGTGAATATCTTTGGCTTCAAGCAATGTAGCTCTTTGATGTACAATGCTGCCACCAATGGTCTAACTTAGGCATTCAACAAAACTCTATGCAACTTGCTAAAGAAAGCCGTCTCCAAATCCAAACGAGATTGAAATGACCGTGGGGAAGAATCTCTATGGGCATATAGAACGACTCACCGCCCAACACAAGCGACTCCTTATTCACTCATTTATGGAGTCGAAGCCGTCTTGCCACTTGAGCGTCAAATACCTTCATTACGACTGGCTATTCAAGAAGGGATCACTGATGAACAAAATGCTCGACTTCATTTACCAGAGTTATAGGCTCGTGATGAGAAGAGGTTGGAAGCTCAACATAGTCTTGAATTTTATCAAGCTCGATTGTCTCGCACCTTCAATAAAAGAGTTCGTCTGAGATCCTTTCAAGTATGAGATCAAGTCCTTGCCATACGAAGACCCATTATTACTTCCCATAAACCTGTAGGGTAGTTCACTTCAAAATGGGATGGGCCATATGTCGTACAAGAAGCTTACTCAAGTGGGGCCTACAAGATGGTTGATGCAGATGGCATGAGAATCATCAATGGCAAGTTTTTGAAGAAGTAATATCCTTGAAGTTGCAATGCTCCTCGACGCATGTGTAGGCGTATAAATTTTATAGGAATTACATCTGTAAAATAATTTGGACTATATTTTAAATTCAAGGTATATTAGTTCAAATAAATTTATTGAGCTAATATAATTGGATTAATAATATAAGTCCAACATATATGGATTAAATAAATAAGTCTTAATCCATTGGGCTAAAGTGATGATCCCACTTCATTGAGCCTAAGATGCCATCTTCCTAGAAGTCCAATTTGGTGCCACGCGTCAAATGACGTGGCACACCAAGTTAAACAGAAGAGCCAATAGGATCATGCCACATGCCAAAATGACAAGGCATGCCAAGTCACATTAAAAGGCCAATGAAATCACGCCACGTGTGCAAGTGACATGTTCTGGCCAATCAAACGTGGCCTTGTCACACTTCAATTTGATTGGTTGGAAAAAGTTTGTTCTTATCATAACTCTTCCCTCCCACAACTATAAATAAGGGTCTTTATAACTCATAAAAGAGACCAAAAGTTATAACAAGAAACAAGAGGGAGCTCGTGGATCAAATGTTGCAGATTTCTCTAAAAGCTACAAGCATTTAAGTGTTCTAAGGATTAAAATATCAAGACAAAGATTCAAGAACAAGCTGCAATCCCTTGGATTAAAAGTACGTCAAGATCAAGATCAAGATCAAGCTTCCAACACTTGGATTAAAATAAAATAAAATTCAAGATTAAGCTCGGAGGCTCTTTTATTTACTATTGAAAAGAAGAATCAGAGGATTCATAGATATTGTAAGACTCAAACATTTGAAATAAAATACTACGATTGTTGATATATTTTTCGGTCTTGATTTTATTTTCTCGACGCAATTATTTTCTACAAATTGGCACACCCAGTGGGACCAGTTTTTCCCTTCATCTATTCCTCCTGTAAATCGAAAACTCCAAGTTTCAAAAACATTTGTTGCTATGGTCGAGTACTTCAAGTCTTGTCTTCAAGTTTCGAGCCTACTCCCCGACAAACCTTGAAGTAGGGGGCATTTGTAGACATCGAAATTTTAAAGGATCAAGCTAAATCCTAAATTCAAGATACTAAAGGACTCTTGAAATCCTAGGAGTCTATCAGGGTTTCTTGGAAGTTACTCTACCCTAAACCCTAATGCACACCTACATAAAGGGATACATATTTACTTGAAGAGGGTCTAAAAAACCCCCCCATAAATTCTCGGGATATTCACAAAGGGATAAAGGCATAAAATAATGTTGTGATTAATAGATGTTCTTCTTGATAATCAAATACTTCAAGAAGAATATCTATACAATGATCGACTTTCGTGGAGATTAAATAACCCAGGGAGGTCTGTATCATCCTATGTTCGAGAATACGCTGATTCAACCCTCGAATCAGGGGGAACAATTCGGAGGAAGAATCAATGGATAAAAAGAGTTGTAACCTGCAATGTCTATAATAAATCACTTTATTCTTTTGTGGTTGTACTTTATTTTTCGTATGTTGAAAATTTATTTCAAACAAATTGGCACGCCCAGTGGGACGTACATCCTTTTGAGGATGAAGATCTTAAAACATGGATTGATACGGACGACACATGGGGTGCTTGTTGTCCTAATGAGCTTGCTTTGCTCCTCGTAACTGGCTCAAATCTTGCAAAGTTAACATCGAGGATGCTTTCCACATCAGCATAGAACCTCGAATTAGCAGCCTTGACAGAAATTGAACTGGAGTTGATTTTCTTGGAAGCCATTTCGTTGTTATTGAACTTTGATGATTGAAAGGTTGAGATGAGAGGTAGAGATTGTCCCACTGATTATTTTCGTGGGCTTCTTTTGTGGCGCCTACGAAGAGTCACCAACGTCCAACCTTCATCATCCTCAGGTTGATCATCTTCAACTTTGTAGTTCTCCAGTATTTTTTCATCTTTACTTTCTTTAAAACTACATAATTCATCTGGACTGAATGAGCCAAATGTGATAGAGACTTGTTTTGCGCGTTCTTTCTCATCTTCAAGCACGATCTTCTTTTCACGATCCAAGTCCATAACTTTGTCCTTGAAGACAAAGCACTTCTCCAGAGGGTGGCTCACAAGTCGATGATATTTGTAGTTATTTGGGACATCAATTTTCCCAGCTTCATTTGGTCGTTTCATCTCCGGAAGATCAATGAGATTTAACTCGAGGAGTTCTTCAAAAATAGCTGGCACATCAGAATCCAGAAATGGGTACTCTTTCTCTTGCATTTCTTTTAGAGCCAACTTTCCCTTTGTCTTCTCTTTAAACGAAGTGGATTTCATACTCTGCTTCTTGCTCACCTTCGTCGTAAACTTCACAGTTGATGTGTTGACATTCATAGCTTCTTTATGTTCAGATCTTGCTACAAACTTGCTCTATTTTCTGACTTCTTGCTTGTCGTTCCCTTTGCGAGGTTCATAGATGGGAAACCTTTCATTTACAGTAGAGGCCATGCTCAATTTCATGTCATGGGCACGAGTTGCAAGTTCTTCAAATGTGCTAGTCTTGATACTTTGCAAGATGTAGCGCAATACCCAATGCATACCTTGGATGCACATCTCTATGCCAGAAGCTTCACTAAGCATGTCTTTATAGTTGAGGCTGGCATTCCTCCAACAATTGATAAAGTCGATAACTGGTTCACTCTTATGTTGACGAGTATTTGTGAGTTCTATCATACTCATAGTATGTCTCGTACTATAAAAGCGATTGAGGAATTCTTGCTCTAGTTGATCCCAGCTATCAACAGATCCAGCCTCAAGGTCCGTGTACCAATCAAAAGCATTTCCTTTTGATCAGCGGACAAACTGCTTGACGAGGTAATCACCATAAGTCCCAGCATTGTTGCATGTCTCAATGAAGTGCGTCACATGTTGCTTTGGATTGCCTTTGCCACCAAACTATTGAAATTTTGGAAGTTGATAGCCAGTAGGCATCTTCAACATATCAATCCTTGAAGTATACGACTTTGCGTAGGTAAAGGAGGACTTGGAAGCGACTTCATATTTGTTTATTATAGTCCCTTCAATGAACTCCTTTAGTTGATTGATTGGAATCATCCCTTACGAACAGACTGGAATTTCTTTAGTGGAAAAGCTTATCGAGTCCACTCCTCAAGAAGTTAATGCTTGTGAGGAAAAACATGTCCACAAATGATGATCTTCTTCTAGGTGACGCTCTTCATAACCGCCCATTGTACCTGGTTGGCTATATGCGTGATGAAAGGGTAAATTTAATTTTGGTTGATGGAGGATCCTCAATGAACATTTTTCCAATTCGCAGTATGAAAGAACCTTATATTCCCATGAATGAACTCTCAGAAAGTCGTGTGATGATCCAAGGATTCAATTAAGGTGGGAAAAGATCCACTGGCGCGACCAGGCTGGGAAACACCATTGAAGATATGCAATCAAGTGCATGGCCACATGTGATCGATGCAAAGACTTCAGACAACATCCTGCTTGGAAGGCCTTGGATACATGAGAATAAAATGGTTCTATCTACCTACCATCAATGTTTGAAATAGTACAAGGGCGACGTCGAGAAGAAGATAGTTGTTGATGATGAGCCATTCACCGAGGCAGAGTCACACTTCACCGATGCAAAGTTCTACTTGAAGAACCGCATTGTGAAGGAGCTAAAAGCTGATGATGGCATGAAAAGAAAGAATGACGAGCCCATAACTAAAAGAACTGAGGTGACTATTGGTAAAGCCAAAGCTGTTACTGAGGAGGTACAACCCAACGCGAATAAATCTCATAGAGGGGATATTTCATCTTATGCAAAAAAAGTAAATGTCGCGCTCCAATATGATCCTAAAAGGAAGAAAGGCAAGGGCGAATCATCTAATCTCCAAACTAACACGCTAAAGGAGTTAACTCTTCCGGTTTAACGAATTGAGGCAGTAAAGTTGTCCTCGAAGCCTCTTGCAAGGTTTGTAGCCCAAAATCGTTTGCAGAATGTGGCACTCCCTACTAAGCGAGCGGATGAAGGTTTTGACCCTAACGCTTACAAGCTATTTGCAAAGGTTGAATACAATCCCAATGAGCCGTCAAAGTTAGGGAAACTCTCATCAGAAGCTGCAACGAGGGAACCACGTGAAGGTTTGGGATACAAGCAACTGTCACCAGTGCACATCTCAATAAGAAGGGCGAGTAGCAATTATATCATTATAGAAGACGAATTTGGCGCTTCTAACAGGCCTTCCGTCTTTGAACAACTTGGAAAATAAACTGTGAGAACTTCCGTATTTGAGAAATTGGGTTCGTTAAAGAAGGGGAATAAGTTCCAGAGAAATTATTGAAATACAAGAACACTCGCTTCGCCCAAAATTTAGAAGATCCCTAAAGATTTCCAAAGTTTGGTTCCTTCTAGAATGAAGCGACAAACAAAAGTCATGGTTTCGTGTGATGAAGTACTGAAGGTGAAGCCATACACTATGGTCTACACTAAAGAACGTGATGAAGACAAAGAAAGTGTGGGTTCTTCGTACCATGTTACTGCACAAAGCGAGCATGGTGTTTTATCTCTAATTGAGGATGATGAGAAATTGGATAATATTTCACCATGTTATCACATATCCTTCAACAATGGGGACCCTCAAGAAGATGAAGACGAGAAAGATGCTCCCCCAGAACTTGAAGATGAAGATGAAGAGCTTCACCAAAAGATGAAGAGCTTACTGCATTCCGCACCCGAATGGTATTTATTGCTACAAGGTAATGCCTTTTGGCTTGAAGAACACTGGTGCTACTTACTAAAGGGCTATGCAGAATATTTTCGACGATCTTCCCCACAAGAATGTCGAATGTTATATTGACGACTTGGTGGTAAAATCAAGAGAGAAGGGAGACCACTTGAAAGACTTGATAATGGTCTTTGAGTTGCTCTGGAGATACCAAGTTAGGATGAATCCATTGAAATGCGCCTTTGGAGTTACCTCCGGAAAGTTCCTGGGTTTCATTGTCCGGCATCAAGGGATCGAAATTGATCAATACAAAGTAGATGCAATTTTGAAAATGCCTGAGCCTCGGGATATTCATGAATTAAAAAGTATGCAAGGACTAGCATACCTTAGGAGATTCATCTCAAATCTAGCTGGGATGTGCCAACCATTCAGTCGCCTCATGAAGAAGGGCGTTCCTTTCAAGTGGGACCAA
Source organism: Nicotiana paniculata (assembly GCA_005239505.1). Taxonomy (NCBI): domain Eukaryota; kingdom Viridiplantae; phylum Streptophyta; class Magnoliopsida; order Solanales; family Solanaceae; genus Nicotiana; species Nicotiana paniculata. Next base: position 86,338 of record MDKI01231286.1, on the reverse strand, counting down.
GCTTGTAGCAATGCTTTTGAAAGTATCAAAACATACTTGATGAAGCCTCCGATTTTGGCAACCCATATACTTGGGAAGTCGTTGATATTATTCATTTCAGCACAAGAAAGGTCTGTTGGAGCGTTGTTGGCCCAAGAAAATAGTGAGGGGAAAGAAAACTCTCTTTACTACTTGAGCATGATGATGAAACCAAACGAGTTGAATTATTTGCCAATTGAAAAGTTGTATTTGGCGCTAGTCTTCTCAATTCAAAAGTTGAAGCACTACTTTAAAGCTCATGTTGTCCTTCTTGTTTCTAAAGCAAATCCCATCAAGTTCGTGATGTCAAAACCTGTTCTTAGTGATCGACTAGCGAGATGGTACCTCCAATTTCAACAATTCAAGATTTTGTATATCCCTCAAAAGGCTGTAAAAGGACAAACATTGGCATACTTCTTGGCAGATCATCCGATACCTGATGATTGGGAGCTAACTAACGAACTACCTGATGAGGATGCAATGGTCGTTGAAGTTCAACCTCCATGAGAGAGGTACTTTGATGGTGATGTGCATCATGGGGGAGCTGGTGCTGGTGCTAGTGTAGAATTTGTCACTTCCCAAGGTGAAGTCTTGCCCCACTCCTTCACCTTGACACAACTCTGTTCCAACAATGTTGATGAGTATCAAGCATTAATACTTGGGCTTGAAATAGCCGTTGATATGAAGCAATTGCAAGTCTTTGGTGACTCCCAGTTAGTGGTCAATCAACTTTTAGATAGTTACAAGGTCAAGAAGGATGAACTACGCCCATATCATGATTACGCTAAAAAATTAATGGGAAGGCTCAGTAACGTAACTATTCAGCATGTGCCAAGGAAAGAAAATAAGAAGGCCGATGCTTTAGCTACCCTAGCTTCATCATTAACCCTTCCTGATAAAGCGCAAGTTACTATCTGCCAAAAATGGGTAGTACCGCCGCCAAGTGAGGCTGAAGGTGAAGAAAATGAACTCAAGCATCTCGTCACTGTTTCTGAAGTTGAGAAAGAAGAATGGGGACAACCCATTATCGACTACTTATACTATGGGATACTTCTAGAAAATTTGAGGAGAAGGACTGAAATTCGTCGTCGTGCACCTCCTTCCTTTACTACAAAGATACTCTATACAGAAGGTCATTCGAGGTAGTACTCTTATGATGCTTAGGGGAATAAGAAGCACTCCAAGCTTTGCAAGAGGCACATTCTGGGGTATGTGGGTCACACCAGTCTGCACCAAAGCTCCACTTTCATATAAAAAGGATGGGATATTATTGGACAACGATGGTAAAAGATTGATTGGACTACGCTCGAAGATGCAAGGCTCGTCAATTCCATGCGAATTTTATTCATCAACCTCCTGAAGTGTTGCACCCGTCTGTTGCATCCTGGTCGTTTGACGCTTGGGGATTGGATGTTGTTGGACCACTGCCAAAGTCCTCTGGTGGGCACCTATACATCTTAGTTGTAACTGACTACTTCTCAAAATGGGCTGAAGTTGTTTCTCTTAAGGAGGTAAAGAAGGAAAATGTTGCAAGTTTCATACGAGTAAACATTATCTATCGCTTTGACATTCCTCGTTACATAATAACGGATAATGGAAAGCTGTTCGACAATAGAGTCTTGAATATTATCAAGCTAGATTATCTCGCGCCTTCAATAAAAGAGTTCGCCCAAGATACTTTATGGCAGGAGATCAAGTCCTTGCCATAAGAAGACTCATTATCACTTCCCATAAACATGTAGGGAAGTTCAGTTCAAAATGGGATGGGCCATATGTCATTCAAGAAGCTTATTCAAGTGGGGCGTACAAGCTGGTTGATGCAGATGGCATGAGAATCAGCCCTATCAACGGAAAGTTTTTGAAGAAGTATTATTCTTGAAGTTGCAACTTTCCTCGACGCATGAGCCTAAACTGCATGTTCCTACACTCCTGGCCCGCATGAGTCTAAACTGTGTACGGCCCACCTAAAAATGTTTTTAAAAAAAATAAGTCCGCTAGGTTAAAAACCTCGAAAGCGGCGACCTAGGCAAAACTTAGGACATAAAAGAATAAAAAAAAGTCCGCTAGGTTGAAAATCTCGAAAGAAGCGGCCTAGGCAAAAGTTAGGACATAAAAAAAATAAAAATAAAAAGATGCCCATTCTGAACTACGGTATGACTTGATCCTCTTTACCGAGGTACGTAGGCAGCTTAGAGTTTCATTCTGAGTTCAGTCGCATGATTTCAAAAGATACATAATGCCCCAATCGTTGTTCGAATGAAGTACGGTGAAATGTAATCCATTCAACATCACTTGAAAATCGAGTTGAAATACCATTCTTCTACTTAGTTTTGGATCCCATTTGATTTAAATGGGGAAAGATGCTATGGAAAAATGGTGTCTTCACTAAAATGATGATAATATTTGCATCAAAGTCTGGGGATGCGCTATGTATTCGTGTTCGCATAACCTTCAAGTTTTTGGGTCTTCATATCCGCTCACTGCCCTAAAAAGGGAAGAGTAAAAATCACAATCTTGAAAGAGAGCATGGATAAGTAAAAAAAATTTTTTTGCCTCAAACGTAAAAAAAAAGGATGTTTGTGTCGGACATTTTCTAAAGGTTTTTGTTGTGAACTTTTAAAGGTGTTCGTCTCGAACATTTAAAGGCATTCGAATTTTTAAAAGTTTTCGTTGCGAACTTTTAAAGGTGTTCATCTCGAACTTTGAAGGCATTCGGATTTTTAAGGTTTTCGTTCTGAACTTTTAAAAAGTGTATGTTTCGAACTTTTAAAGGTTCTCGTCTTGAATTTTAAATTTTCTCTTTGAAAACTTTAAAGGGTTCCCACTTCCAACTTTTAAGGATTTCTACCATGAGCTTTTAAGGGTCTTTGCCAGGAATTTTTTGACGCCTTTGTCGCGTGGTTTTGAGAGCCTTCACTGCGAGCTTTTTAAGGTCTTCACTGTGAACTTTTAAATATCTTGACCACGAGCTTTTAAGGATCTTTGCACGAACTTTTATGGGTCTTTGCTGCAAATTTTAAAGGTATTCATCGCGAACTTTTAAAGTTCTTCTTCGCTGACTTTTAAGGGTCTTCGCCACAAATTTTAAAGGTCTTCATCGTGAACTTTTATAGTTTTTTGCCGCAAATTTTAAAGGCCTTCACCGCGGACTTTTATGGGATTCACTGCAAATTTTAAAGGTTTTCACCGCAAAATTTTAAAAGTCTCTTCATTATGAACTTTTAAAGATCTTGACCACGAGCTTTTAAGAATCTTCGCGCGAACTTTTATGAGTCTTCCCTGCAAATTATAAAGGTATTCGTCGCGAACTTTTAAAGGTATTCGTCTCAAACTTTTAAAATACTTTGTAGTCGAAGACTAAAAAAAAAGGGAGAAGAAAGCACAAGAAAGGGAAAAAATGGAGAAGAAAGCACAAGAAAGGGGAAAAATTACCTTCGCGTTAGTGCTTTAGAGTCCTCAAAAATAGACTCAAGTGGCTTGCAAATACTGCGAACTAGTGCTCATGAGTTGAAGAGAGTGCAACCTTATATAGATGATTAAACTTGTCTATTAAGAAGCAAATTTCGATGTGCGACGATTACAACTATCAGTCTCCTAAAAGGACTCAATCAGTTAATCGCCGAGTCCATATGGAATAGATTTGCATGTCTGGTCCAAATAGTTGGTGTATGTTTTCACGATTTACGTCACCAAGAATTTAATTCACTTCAACAACTTGTGTTCTTAGTAAGATCCACATGATCAATTATAAGAGAATCATTACTGCAAGATAGTTTCTTTTAATACACAAATAAGCTCTCATGTTGAAAAGAAAAGTTTTGTCAACTTTGGTGGAAGTAAAATTATTCTATGAAAAGTTGAAATAATGGCATGACTAGGAATAATAATAATAACACCTACCATTATTATTTCTCTTAATCTCCTAATACATGCAATGTGTGAAATTATTATAAATCCAGATACAGACCAAGTTGTTCCAACGACATCAATGGATATAAGGTTAAATTATTAATCCGTGTCTACATATCCCAATCTGATGCGGCCTAAGGCGTTGGTCCATTACCGATTGTTCGCATGCATAAATTGCATTGCACGGATTATCATTAATCTAAAAGTGCACCAAGTTATACTTCAAGCCTAGTCTTCAAATCACGTACCCAGCAAGTCTTGAAGTAGGGGGCATTTGTAGGCATATAAATTTTAGTAAAATTAAATTCATAAAAAGAATTCGGATTATATTTTAAAATTAAATATATATTGGTCCAAATAAATATTATGGGCTAATATAATTGAATAAATTATATAAGTCTAATATATGTGAATTAAATAAATAAGTCTTAATCTATTGGGCTAAAGTAATGAACACACTTCATTAAGCCCAAGAATCCAAGATGTCATCTTCCTAGAGGCCTAGTTTGGTGCCACGTGTCAAATGACGTGGCGCGCCAAGTGAAACGCAAGAGCCAATAGGATCGTGCCACGTGTCAAAATGACAAGGCATGTCAAGTCACTTTAAAAGGCCAATGAAACCGCGCCACATGTGCAAGTGACATGTTCTGGCTAATCAATTGCGGCATCGTCACACTTCAATTTGATTGGTCGGAAAGAGTTTGTTCTTATCATAACTCTTCCCTCCCCCAACTATAAATAGGGGTCTTCATAACTCAAAAAAGAGCCTGAAGTTATAACAAGAAGCAAGAGGGAGCTCGTGGATCAAACGCTACGGATTTCTCTAAAAGCTATAAGCATTCAAGTGTTCTAAGGATTAAAATATCAAGACGAAGATTCAAGAACAAGTTGCAAGCCCTTGTATTAAAAGTACGTCAAGATCAAGATCAAGCTTCAAGCACTTGGATTAAAATAAAATAAAATTCAAGATTAAGCTCGGAGGCTCTTTTATTTACCGCTGAAAAGAAGAATCAGAGGGTTCATAGAGATTGTAACACTCAAATATTTGACATAAAATACTACAATTGTTGGGATATTTTTCGGTCCTGATTTTATTTTCTCGACGCAATTTATTGTTTACAAATTTTGGCACGCCCAGTGGGACCAGTTCTGCCCTTCATTTCTTCCTCCTGTAAATCGAAACTCGAAGTTTCAAAATCATTTGTTTCGATTGTCGAGTACTTCAAGTCTCTTCTTCAAGTTCGGCAAGCCTACACCCCGACAAACCTTGAAGTAAGGGGTACTTGTAGACATCAAAATTTTAAAGGATCAAGTTACATCCTAAATTCAAGATACTAGAGGGCTCAAAATTTTGCGGCATTGTCACACTTCAAGGTGTTTGCCTCGAACTTTTAAAGGCATTCGGATTTTTTAAGATTTTCGTTCGAAACTTTTAAAAGGAGTATGTTTCGAACTTTAAAAGGTGCTTGTCTTGAATTTTTGAAGGTGCTCTTGGAGAACTTTAAAGAGTCCCTACTACCGACTTTTAAAGCTTTTTAGCACGAACTTTTATGGATCTTCGCATGAATTTTTAAAGTTTTCACCGTGAACTTTTAAAGGTCTTCACCGTGAACTTTTAGAGATCTTGACCTCAAGCTTTTAAGGATCTTTACGCGAACTTTTAAGGGTCTTCGCCACAAGTTTTTAAAGGTCTTCATCGCGAACTTTTAAAGGTCTTCACTGTGAACTTTTAAAGATCTTGACCACGAGCTTTTAAGGATATTTATGCGAACTTTTATGGGTCTTCGCCACAAATTTTAAAGGTCTTCATCGCGAACTTTTATGTGTTTCCGCCGCAAATTTTAATGGTCTTCATCGCGAACTTTTATGGGTCTTCGCCGCAAATTTTAAAGGTTTTCATCGCGAACTTTTAAAGGTTTTCGTCTCGAACTTTTAAAGTACTTCGTAGTTCGACGAAGTTACTCCTAAAAAAAAGACAAGAAAAGAAGAAGAAATTACCTTCGCGTTAATGTTTTCGAGTCCACAAAAATAGACTCAAGTGGCTTGCAAATACTGCGAATTGATGCTGATTGGGAGGTGAGGTTTCGATGTGGAACGCCCCGAAATCAGTTACCAAATGGGTTTGGGATATTCAAGAGGCGGCCAGTCCTACAATTGTTTTGTTTCCTAGGCGGAATAAAATCATGTTTTTGTTATGACTTTGTTTAAGTAAAGGACTGTTCAAATTGCTAATTGAGAGATTCCTTTGGCAGTATGAACTCTAACCAAGGAACACAATACATTAGGGTTAAAAAGTGTACCAATTATTAAATGATACTCATAATTGGTCAAAGGAATACTTTATGATCATGAGAATTTATCTTTTTTCTAGTAACTCATTCCATAAAAAATAGACAGATGAGTTGTGAAATTGTCTACATATTTTGAAAGTGCTCTTCACTAGAATAAATACATGTCACGCCCATTATTGATTAGAAACAACAATTTTGGAATGACTAAGAAGCACACGTTTTTGTCAAAACAAAAAAGGATTCAAAATTCTCAGCGTATCATAGATCCGTATAAATGATTTATATGTGCTATATATGTTATTATCTCGATATACTTCAAGTCTAGTATCGAAGATTTGATGACTCTATACCCGACAAGCTTCGAAGTCGGGGGCATTTGTAGGCATATAAATTTTATCGGATTTTAAATTCAATAAAATAACTTGGACTATATTTTAAATTCAAAGTATATTAGTCAAATACATATTATAGGCTAATATAATTAAATTAATTATATAAATCCAATACATAAGGATTAAATAAATAAGTCTTAATCCATTGGGCTAGCCCATTTAATTGGGCTAAAGTGATAAGCTCACTTCATTAAGCCCAAGATTTCATCTTCCTAGGGGCCCAAATTGATGCCCACGTGTCAAATGAAGTGGCACACCAAGTCAAGCGGAAGAGCCAATGAAATCATGCCACGCGTCAAAATGACAAGGCATGCCAAATCACATTAAAAGGCCAATGAAATCATGCCACGTGTTAAAATGACAAGGCATGCCAAATCACATTAAAAGGCTAATGAAATCGCGCCATGTCTGCAAGTGACGTGTTCTGGCCAATCAAATGCGGCCTTGTCATACTTCAATTTGATTGGTCGGAAAGAGTTTGTTCTTATTATAACTTTTCCCTCCCACAACTATAAATAGGGGTCTTCATAACTCAGAAAAGACACCAAAAGCTATAAGAAGAAGTAAAAGGGAGCTCGTGGATCAAACACTGCGGATTTCTATAAAAGCTATAAGCATTCAAGTGTTCTAAGGATTAAAATATCAAGACGAAGATTCAAGAACAAGTTGCTATACCTGGGATTAAAAGTACGTCAAGATCAAGATCAAACTTCAAGCACTTGGATTAAAATAAAATAAAATTCAATATTAAGCTCAGAGGCTCTTTTATTTATCGTTAAAGAGAAGAATCAAGAGAACAAATAGAATTGTGCCCGCATCATTTTATCAATAAAATTATGTTTCTTCATATTTCTATTGTGGTTTGAATTTATTTTGTATCACAAATAATTTTTTGCAAACAAATTGGCACGCCCAGTGGGACCAGTTATGCCCTTCATTTCTTCCTCCTATAAATCGAAAACTCCAAGTTTCAAAATTATTTGTTGTGATTGTAGAATACTTCAAGTCTCGTCTTCAAGTTTCGGCAAGCCTACACCCCGACAAACCTACAAGTAGGGGACATTAATAGACACTGAAATTTTAAAGAATCAAGCTAAATCCTAAATTCAAGATACTACAGGACTCTTGAAATCCTAGGAGTCTATCAGAGTTTCTTGGAAGTTACTCTACCCAAAACCCTAATGCACACCTATATAAAGGGATACATATTCCTTTGAAGAGGCATCTCAAAAAATGGAGATCATATCAAAATTCCATAAAAATTCATGGAATATTCACAAAGAGATCAAAGACATCAAATATTGTTTTTTCTCAAAGCTGCCGAAGTGATCAACGAATGTTTTTCCTTTCACGAAGATCAAATACATCCTAAGGAAGTTCGCATCATCCTACGTTTGAGAAATATGCTGGTTAAGCCCTCGAATTACGGAGAACGATCTAGAGAGAAGAATCAAGGGAGCAAATAAAATTGTGCCCGCATCATTTTATCAATAAAATTATATTTCTTCGTATTTATATTATGGTTTCAATTTATTTTATATCACAAATAATTTGTTGCAAACAAATTGGCACGCCCAGTGGGACCAGTTCTGCCATTCATCTCTTCCTCCTGTAAATTGAAAACTCCAAGTTTCAAAATCATTTGTTGCGATTGTCGAATACTTCAAGTTTAGTCTTCAAGTTTCGGCAAGCCTACACCCCGACAAACCTGAAGTAGGGGCATTTGTAGACATCAAAATTTTAAAGGATCAAGTTAAATCCTAAATTCAAGATACTACAGGACTCTTGAAATCCTAGGAGTCTATCAAGATTTCTTGGAAGTTACTCTACCCTAAACCCTAATGCACACCTATATAAAGGGATACATATTCCTTTGAAGAGGCATCTCAAAAAAAAAATCCCATAAATTCTCGGGATATACACAAAGGGATCAAGGCTTAAAATAATGGCGTGATCAATAGATGTTCTTCTTGATAATCGAATACTTCAAGAAGAATATCTATACAATGATCGACTTTCGTGGAGATTAAATAACCCAGAGAGGTCTGTATCATCGTATGTTCGAGAATACGCTGATTCAACCCTCGAATCAGGGAGAACAATTCGGAGGAAGAATCAAGGGATAAACAGAGTTGTAACCTGCAATATTTATCAATAAATCACTTTATTCTTTTGTGGTTGCAGTTTATTTTTTGTATGTTTAAAATTTATTGCAAACAAATTGGCACGCCCAGTGGGACCATTTCTGCCCTTCATCTCTTCCTCCTATAAATCGAAAACACCAAGTTTCAAAATCATTTGTTACGATTGTCGAATACTTCAAGTCTCGTCTTCAATATTTGGCAAGCCTACACCCCGACAAACCGTGAAGTAGGGGGAATTTGTAGACATCAAAATTTTAAAGGATCAAGATAAATCCTAAAATTCAAGATAGTACAGGACTCTTGAAATCCTAGGAGTCTATCAGGGTTTCTTGGAAGTTACTCTACCCTAAACCCTAATGCACACCTATATAAAGGGATACATATTCCCTTGAAGAGGCATCTCAAAAAATGGAGATCATCTCGAAATTCCATAAAAAATTATGGAATATTCGCAAAGATATCAAAGACATCAAATATTATTTTTCTCAAAGCCGCGGAAGTGATCAACGAATGTTTTTCCTTTCATGAAGATCAAATACATCCTAAGGAATTTCTCATCATCCTATGTTCGATAAATACGCTGGTTAAGCCCTCGAATTACGGAGAACGATCTAGAGAGAAGAATCAAGGGAACAAATAGAATTGCCCGCATCATTTTATCAATAAAATTATGTTTCTTCATATTTATATTGTGGTTTCAATTTATTTTATATCACAAATAATTTGTTGCAAACAAATTGGCACGCCCAGTGGTCCCACTAGGGAACGGGGTTCTAAAAAGAAAAATGATCGGTGGGTCGTTACAATTGCAAATCAACTGCCAGATGCATTCACTAACCTACCAATGGTGAATAAGTCACATATTCTAGTTGCTAATGCTCCTATTCGAATTGATGTCCCGGTTGGACAATCTATAAATACAAATGAGTTTAAGACATGCTTGAAACGTGGTAGACCAATTGGTTCCACAGAAAAATCCTCGAAAGTGAAAAGGAGCAAATGATCTAGGAAATCATAATATAGAGGCAATTTCTCAAAAAGAGCCCCGTGACATAACAAATGATAAGACCTCATAGGAGGTCCAGGTACCTGAAAATAATAAGAATGATGAGATCTCAATAAGTTATGTCTCTACAGAAAAAGGTGGAACCGAAATAATATTATTGTTGACAACATTTTTGCTTATAATGTTGTTGTTGAGATAATGCAGCAAGATGAGGATCTTGAACAAGGATCTGTCGATGAATACAGATAAATGATTGGCCAAAATGCAAAGACGTTATCCAAGCAGAGTTAGCGTCACTTGAAAAACGTGAAGTATTTAGACGTATAGTACCAACACCTGAAGGAATAAATCCAGATGGATACAAATGGATTTTGTGTGAAAACGAAATGATAAAAATGAAGTTGTTGGATATAAAGCACGACTTGTGGCACAAAGATTTTCTCAAAAACCTGGCATTGATTATATGGAGACTATCACGACCTAAAACTCTAACCTATCATGATGGCGCCTATCGATGGTACTAGACAAACCGACTTTTCAAATACTTCAATATTTCATAAAAAGGATAATTAAAGCTTTTTCATAACATAAATTTTCATAAAAATCCGGAGTTGAACTCATAATAAAAATATAGTGCGGAAAGATAGCCCCAAACATCGGGGTGTCACCAAGTCATGAACGTCTAGATAGAAAGTCTAATAAAAACAGTGTCTAAGTATCAATACAGACGGAAAGAAAAAACCATATAAGGAGAGACAAGGTCTGCGGACGCCGGCAGCTACCTCGTAGTCTCCGATACTCGCTTGCGCACGGACTCAACGACCGCTGGAACCATGCAGACCTGGATCTGCACATGAAGTGCAGGGTGTAACATGAGTACAACCAACTTAGCAAGTAACAGAAATAAATAAGGAATTGAGAAGCACTAACGAGCTAAACAAGATGCAGTTCATTTAATAAACTTCAACAATGTAAGTATACGTGAGTAAATTCCGGCAAATGTATAACAAGTCAGCTGCATATCTACTGAGTTAAGGTAAAACATGTGTAAAACTTCCAGAAAGTTCAACAGTAACATGAATTAGCTAAGAATAGTAACAAAAGTAAGACAAGTGCAACCTCTCACGATCACAGTCCCTCAATAGCTCAAAACTCGGCTCTCAACCCTCAATACACACACACTCAATAGGTACCTGCGCTCACTAGGTATGTATAGAATCCGGATGGGCTCCTTCATCCCAAGAGCTATATCGCTTCGGCGTTCAGTCCGATCCAAACTACTTGTGGCGTGCAACCCGATCCATAGTACATAAGTATAGCCATAAGGCTTGTTGCGACGTGCAAACCGATCCATAATACATCAATATAGACATAAGGCTTGTTGAGGCTTGCAACCCGATCCATATGCCTCACATAGCTCACAGCTCGGCACTCAGGCCCTATCTCAGTCACTAACCTCTCCAACCTTTCAGGCTCACAGAAATTATAATATTCAGCCCAAACAGAGATAACAACAAGTATTAACAAGAAATGAGAGGGATTGAAGATATAACACACAAGTAATACTGTAAACGAGTAAAAAACAACAATTAGTAGTCAATTCTACAAGTATACGACTGCTGAGGGTCCCAACAGGGATATCCTAAGGCTTAAACATGGTTTCTAACATGAAAGGGAGTCAAATTGGTAAAAGACAAGGAAGACATATAAGCAACAACAGGCTATTCAACTTTACAGTCTTACGGGACGGACCAAGTCACAAGTTATCACGGTGCACGCTCACACGCCCGTCACCTAGCATGTGCGTCACCTCCAAATATTCCATCGTACCACTTTTCGAGGTTTCATACCCTCAAAACTAGATTTAAGACTGTTGCTTACCTCCACTGCGCAAAAAACCTACTCTGAAATGCCCTTGCCTCTCGAATCGGTCTTCAAATGCCCCGAATCTAGCCACAAGCAGTACAAGATAATCAATATAGGCTAAAGGGATAAATTCTACAAGAAAACTACTGAATTATAGCCTAAAATCCGAAATCGGATCAACCCGGGACCACGTCTCGAAACCAGACAAAAAACACAAAACCCGAAATCGCATTCATTCACGAGTCTAACCATATCAAATTTATCAAAATCCGACACTATTTGGTCGTCCAAAACCCCAAAATTCGCTCTCAAATTCTCAAACCCTAAACCCCCAAATTTGTCTTCAAAATCTTGCTAATTAGGTGGAAAATCAGTGGGGAAACAAGATTTATGATCCAAAATGAGTTCAAGAAGCTTACCTCAAAAATCCCCTCGAAAATCTCCTCTACAATCTCCTAAGTCCGAGTCTCAAATGTGGAAATAAGACCAAAATCGCGAACCCTTGCCTTTTAAGCTTCTGCCTAGACATTTCGTAGCTACGGACCTCCTATCGCATCTCCAAGACCGCTTTTGCGGTTCCTTCTTCACTTTTGCGGGCTCGCACTTGCGGTTCCCACTCCGCATGTGCGATTACACCAGCAACAACAATACGTCAGCTGCTCTTTCAAATCCAAAACCAAGTCTGAAACCTCCCGAATTCCACTCGAGGCCCCCAGGACCTCAACCAAATATGCCAACAAGTCATATGACCCAATACGAACTTAATCGAACCTTCGAATCACTCAAAACAACATCAAAACACCAATTACATCTGGATTCAAGCCTAAAGAACTTCTGAACTTCCGAATTCCACAAACGACCCCGAAACCTACCAAACCACGTCCGATTGAACTCTAATTTTGCACACAAGTCCCATATGACACCACAAACCTACTCAAATTCCCGAAAATCAAATCCGACCCCGATATCAAATTTCCATTGCCGGTCAAAATTGCCAAAATTCTAACTTTTGCCAATTCAAGCCTTATTCTACTACAGACCTCCAAATCACATTTTGGACGCGGTCCTAATCCCAAAATCACCTAACGGAGCTAATAGAACCATCAAAATTTAAATCCGAGGACGTTTACACATGAGTCGACATTCGGCCGACTTTTCCAACTTAAGCTTCCAATTAAGAGACTAAGTGTCTTAATTTACCCCGAAATCACTCCGGACCCGAACTAACCAACCCGGTAAGACATATAACAGCTGTAAAGTACAAAAGAAACAGAAATTAGGGAAACATGGTTATAACTCTCGAAACGACCAGCCGAGTCGTTACAGAAACATATTCGCTTGTGGTGGATGCAATCACTTTCAGATATCTTATAAATTTGGGAGTCCATGAAAAACTTGATATGTGCCTGATGGATGTTGTCACAGCCTACTTGTATGGCACATTAAACAACGAAATTTATATGAAAATCCCCGAAGGGATTAAAGTTCTTGAAACTAATAAAAGTTTTCGGAAAACTTGTTCAATAAAGCTTCAAAAATCCTTGCATGGATTGAAACAATCAGGGCGAATGCGGTATAATCGTCTGAGTGAGTATTTGCTGAAAGAAGGGTATAAGAATGATCCAATTTGTCCTTGTGTATTTATAAGAAGGTATGGACATGAATTTATTATAATTTTTATGTATGTTGATGATCTAAATATCATTGGAACTCCTGGGGAGCTTCCAAAAACAGTATACTGTTTGAATAAAGGGTTTGAAATGAAAGATCTTGGAAATACAAAATTTTGTCATGGTCTACAAATTGAGCATATGAAAGATAGAACTTTTTACCATCAAGCAACTTATACCGAAAAGATTCTAAAGCGTTTTTATATGGATAAAGCGCATCCATTGAGTACCCCGATGGTTGTGATATCACTTGATATAAATAAGTATCCATTTCGACCTCATGAAAATGATGGAGAGATTCTTGGTGATGAAACTCCATATCTTAGTGCAATTGGGGCACTAATGTATCTTGCAAATAATACTCTACCAGATATAACTTTTGCAGTAAGTTTATTAGAAAAATTTAGTTCCTTTCCAAACACAAGACACTAGAATGATGTTAAGCTATTTTTAGATACCTCAAAGGGACTATTAATATGAGATTATTTTATTCTTATGAATCTGATTCACAAATGACTGGTTATGCAAATGGAGGTTATTTTTCTGATCCATATAAAGCCCGATCTCAAACAGGCTATCTATTTACTTGTGGAGGTACAACTATTTTAATGGTGTTTAACAAAACAAACTTTAGCTGCTACATATTATGTAACGACCCGGCTTGTCGTTTTGCATTTTAGAACCCCGTTCCCCTAAATGAGACTTCACATAGTTTCTTTTAATGATTTATGACTTGTGGGGGCGGGTGGTTCGGGATTTGGAAGAGTTTGGAATGGTACAGGAACACTTGGTTCCTTAAGGTTGGCCTTTAAAGTCAAGTTTGACTTCGGTCAATATTTTGAGTAAACGACCTCGGAAACGAGTTTCGATGGTTCCGGTAGCTTCGTATGATGATTTCGGACTTGGGCGTATGTTCGGAATGGGTTTTGGATGACCCGGGAGCATTTCAGCGTCCAGTAGCGAAATAAGAGTTTCCTTAAGTTCATATTGTGGTTTGGGACGTGTTTTTGTGTTATCAAGGTCCGAACGGAATTCTGAGACCAGGATAAGTTCCATTATGTCATTTATGACTTGCTCGCAAAATTTGGTGTCATTCCAAGTAGTATAGGTAGGTTCGGCGCATTGAAAGCGAATTCTAGAACTTGAAGTTCAAAGTTTGATTCAATTTGGTTTTGGGGTCAGATTCTTAGTTCCGTTGTTGTTTTTCACGTTCCGAAAATTCAAGCGAGTCCGTATCATGAATACAGACTTTCCAGTGCCTTTGGACGGGGTCCCGAGGGGCTCGGGTGAGTTCCGGACCCCTCGGAGCTAATTTCAAAACACTAGATTTTCACAGTCTGGTTTCCTTCTGTGCGATCTCGGGTGAACGCACGCGATCGCATAGAAGGAGTTGGCAGGGTAGAAAAATGCCCTGTGCAATCGCACAGGCTTGCACGCGTTCGCACTAGGTAAAGGTGTGGCCTGGCCCAACTGTTGTTCTCCGCGATCGCATCCCCATCCCCCGCGATCACATAGGTCTAGCCCAGCTAGCCTCCACGATCGCATGTCCCCTTCCGCGATCGCACTGTAGGACTTCAGAGGGACCTGTCCAGTTGATCATCGCGATCGCACTGCCTCTGCTGCGATCGCATACAAGGGGCAGCTGGGCAGTGTTGGATTTAAACGGGACTTAGTCCCTTTTTAGCCATTTTTCTTCACTTGGGGAGATTTTGGGAGCTTTCGAAGAGGAGATTTCACCTAGCAACTGTGAGGTAAGTGATTACTACTATAATTTAAGTTGAATACTTGGATTTTTAGGTAGATTAACACACTAATTAGTAAAAAATCATGGGTTAGAGTAAAAATCTAGGTTTTATGAAAAATGGGAGAATTACCAAGGAATTTGCCATTGGATCGTACAAAAAGTATATATTAATGATCCTTAGGTTATGGGTAAGTGTTTCCTTCGAAAATTTCCGTAATCCGAGCGTGTGGGCCCGGAGGTGTATTTTGAGATATTTGAAAGCTAAAATGGTTAAGTAAATAGGGAAATTTCATGCTTTTGAGTCTAAATTAATGCATTCATGCAACATTTGACTAGTTTTGAATCTTTGGGAGACGAGTTTGGAGATTCGGGCGCATCCTTGACCTGGAAAGTAGGTTCTACATGAGGTGAGTCTCCTTTCTAACCTTGTAAGAGGGAATTGTCCCTAGAGGTGATTATAAATAATTGCATGTCCTTATTTGTGGGGGCTACGCACGTAAGAAGTGACGAGAGTCCGTGTGTAGCTACTAGTACGTTGTGTTGGGTAGTTTTAAGACTCACAAGCATGCTTTTATGTGCCTTACATGTGTCCCTAAATGTACTTTGAGTTGCATAGTATCCTTGAATTTGTATGAGAGTATTAGGAAGTTATGTTCGAAAATTATATTTCTTAAGTTCTTGCTTTTACATATAATCTCTGTTAAATCCCTAAATGTTGATAATTTTGTGTATGTATACGGCACCTGCGTCGCATGTATGATTCGTGAGCGGGATATCCCTACCATTACGTCAATTGCGTCGCATGTTCGATTCGCGAGCGAGGTAATAGATGCATCTATGGTTCGAGCCGTTCGACCCTCGGCAGTGCACATTTATTTTCGCGACGCTTCGATCGTACGCTTCGGCATACTATGTGCTATATAATTTACTGGGAGTTTTATTGTAATTGTATAAACTATTTCATGTGAAAAGGGAATTTAGTACATTATATGCTAGTAAAATTTGACATGCAAAGGTAATTACCATTATACTTGATATTTTATGTCTTTGTGATTACTACGACTGTTATACATGCCTAGCCCTTATTAAATTATGTTATTTAAATTTTGACCCTAGTAAGTATCACGTCTACCTCTTGTCACTACTTCTTCGAGATTAGGCGGGATACTCACTGGGTACATATTTGTTTATGTACTCATGCTATGCTTCTGTACTTAATTGTACAGGCTCTGAGGCAGGTGCATCTGGGTATTCATCCGGAGCTCGTCCCTGACGTATATTTGGCATGGACTTCTCGGTGAGCTGCTTTCCTTGACGTTTTTCTCTTGCAGCACCTTGGAGTTCCTCTTTTCTTTTGCTATGTCTGCATTACTTTTCTTCAGACAGTAGGGCAAACTTGTACTTTCTTTTGGATACTCGTTTTTATTAGATGCCCGTAGACTGTGACGCCAGTTCCTGGCATGCCCACGTGGTGGATATTCTATTCTTTTGGGTTGTAATTATTGGTGGTGATTACTATATTTATTACTCACTTTTGTTTGTCTAAGTCACTTGGTTACTTCGAATTTAAAATCTAAAAGAAAAACCTCTCAAGTATGAAAAATTATTTTATAAATTAAAAAGGGATCACTAGTAAATTAAGGTTGGCTTTCCTGACATCGGAGTTGGGCGCCATCGCGACCTAAATTGGGATTTGGGTCGTGACATCTTCCAATCATGCAGAGATAATAGTTATTCATGAGGCTAGTCGAGAGTGTGTATGGTTGAGATCAGTGACTCAACACATTCAACAACTGTGTGATCTTTCTTTATAAACGAAGATTCCGGCGTTATTGTATGAAGATAATGATGCTTGTATAGCTCAACTTAAAGGAGTATATATCAAAGGAGACAGAACAAAGCACATTTCACCAAAATTCTTTTTCACACACAATCTTCAGCAAAATAGTGAGATATATGTTAAACAAATCCGTTCAAGTGACAATCTAGCAAAGTTATTCACTTAGGCATTGCCAATATCAACATTTGAAAAGATGAGACATAAGTTTGGAGATTTCAAATTTAATTTTCACCAGGGGGAGTATAATACGCGTTGTACTCTTTTTTCCTTAACCAAGATTTTGTCCTAATTGGGTTTTCCTGGTAAGGCTTTTAATGAGGCAGCACTCAATGCGTATTACAAGATATGTGTATTCTTTTTTCTTCACTAGGATTTTTCCCACCGGGTTTTTCCTAGTAAGATTTTAACGAAACACATTATCAATGGACATTGAAGGGGGAGTATTATGAATACATTGAATTTGTGAATGTCCAACAACTCATCCATGAATTTTGGATATACATGAATATGTTTATTAAATTCATTTAATATCTTGTAACTCTCAAGTAAATTGTACACTATATATACGGTATTTCTAATTTTACAAAAGACATCAATAAAATAGACTTGAGTACAAATTGACTGAAGAAAAGTTTTATCTATATTTCTTGGCTTATATTGCTATAATCTATATCATACTATATTATAAGTGTGAAGACTTTTAGGTGAAATTATTTTACCAAATATCCTTCAAAAGCTAATTGACCAAATTACCCTTCACCTAAAATCTTTCTCTTTAGCTATTATTATTTATTCCTTAAACCACTAAATTTGTAGATATACGCACCAAAATATAATTAACAATTTAGTTATGTAATCTGAATGTGAAGAGACTATTAATTGCATTAATAGTTGTTCAATTAGTATTATTTTGATAGAATATATGTAAAGCGTATACATTATTTAACTTCTCATTTCCTAAAGCTTGGCTGTTTAATTTCTTAGATCACTTTAGATGTGATTTTTGGCCTATAAATACATTCTTTTTCGAGAGATAAATGTTGTGGTAACATAAAAGTTTCTTCTGTCAGTGGTTAGAGATGTGCACAGAAACGATAAGTGGCCATAGAGTTCTCCTCAACTATAATTAAGAATCAATCTACCTTTATCTAACATCGTAAATGGATTGGCATCTCCGGTATAACAGATTTGTAGGGTATAAATTTTTTTATTTATATCTTTCCTTCAGATTAACAACTGGCTTAAGTTTGGCAGCTTGCATTCAAACTGTTCACCATCATTTTTCTCCTTTTTGGTAATTGTCATTTCAATTTTGAATGGTTCTCATGGTCTATTTTATTGTTGTAGCCTTATGCTACTACTTCCTTGTGTAAGGTTTTAAAGGATCTTTTTCACATGTATTCGTGATTTTGATTGTGTGAATTTTCAGAATGCGCCAGCAATTATTTTGCTTTTTTGTTGCAACTTGTATATGTTACAAACTGAAATTCATTTGTTTTATCATCTCCATTTTCTTATCATTACAATAATTTCTAAAATTTTGAAGAAATTCTAGCATTTATACACAAGGTTATATTTCAATTCAACTCCAAAAAAGATTATATTTCAAGAATAACATGCTCTAGCAGTGGAGTCTAACTAAGTTGCAATCACAACGTAGATTTATCATTAGTTGTGGGTATTTGGGGATCCATCACTCATCTCTACCACCTTCCTTTATATATTTAGCTAAATAGGATCAATATTAATAGTGCTTATATTTATCCTTTACTTATTATTTTATGACTTAAATATATATATTTTAATAATGATATTTATGCAATATTTTTAAAATTTTATACTAATTGATATGGATACACCGTACACGCGCAACGTGCGTGCCAAAGGCTAGTTATATTAAAAGCACGAAGGCCTTTAACGAAATGTCGTTCACCTTTTCTATCCTTTAAAAATAGATTTCATATTAGGTTAAGTAGTTATTTCATAATTTTCTAATATTAAAAACTTTCTAATCAAATAATATTCTTTTACTAAATTCTTTCCTTATTTAAAGTTTGTAAAATAACCACACTACATGTTACTTTTCCTTATTTGAAGTTAACGAAAGTTATAATACATTCCAAGTTACTTTTCCTTATTTGAAATTAAGTTTTTACTATTAAATCTAAATAAAATCCATACTTAGGTTAGAAAATTACATCTATAAAAAGCAATTAAAAAATTGAGTGTAGCCACAACGCCCAAACTCTACTGCTTATCAAGTTATCAACTGCATTGCTTTATCTAACTTTAAATCGGTTTGATTATCGGCTTGGTATTAGACGCTATAATTTTATAAATTTAATTATGTATTTTTTGGTTTTACTGTAATTTGTGTGATTTCCTATGTTCTATGCTATCTGTTGCTATATCTTGTATATTTGGTTTCGGCGAATATCATTCTTAATTTTTGCGTTGTGTTTCTAATTCCTAATAATTCATGGTGCTTTATCTATGTTTTTTATTTCATGTTTAGATAATATTAATTTGAAAAAAAATTGGGTATGCCAAGATAAAGAAATTATTTTTCTGGGGTGAACTCTATTTTTTAGCAAAATATAAGCTATTGTGATTGGTGGGTGTGAATCTTAAATTCCCTTCGTTGAAAACTAAACTTTTGCATTTTAGATTTTATGAGTATTAGACGTTAAGATAAAACATTTTTCCTACTCGTGGATTGTTATGGTTTAGTACTTTTAATTAAGAAATTTAGTTAGTGTTGCTTTAACGCCAAGAATATGCACTGCTCCTCTTAAATCTTGAAAATTTTTATTATTGTATCTTCGTCCATTCAGGTATGCCACACAACGCTATAATAGCGCTTCATGCAGAATTACAATTCGTTTATGCTTGAATTAGTACTATTGTAATTTTAATATATATTGCATTCATGAGTTGTTTAATCATTAGGAAAAAAGCAAAGTTTAAAAAAACCTTAATTCTTCTCACATCAAAAGGTTTCTTCTCTAAGTACATTAAATAAAATGTTAAAAGAGTTTT
Source organism: Nicotiana paniculata (assembly GCA_005239505.1). Lineage (NCBI taxonomy): Eukaryota > Viridiplantae > Streptophyta > Magnoliopsida > Solanales > Solanaceae > Nicotiana > Nicotiana paniculata. The sequence continues at coordinate 66,419 of MDKI01231286.1, read as the reverse complement.
AACTTATACGGAGTATTAGAGCAAATAGCAAGATTTTTAATATAATTGAGTCACAGAATTCCACTTTTATGGAGTGTTACCTATATATATTTTTTGGATGACCTAATAAAATAAAACTTCTTTAAACTCGGCGTATTCAATTTAACCCATGTTAAATTTTTTTTGTGTGCAATTTAGTTCCAAGTGTTTGCCCGTGGTATTTTGGTTTTTAAAATTTTTTTGATTCTTTTTTTATGGATATGCAGGGTGTCCATGAGATGTCGACATGCTTCGCCATGGCAGACCAACTTTATTATTCGTTTGAAACTATCTTACATAATTTCTTTGAGAAAACACATAATGGGCACAAACTATAATAGAAGTACAATTCTTAATGTGCCGAATATCTTCTAACATCTTACTCACTATTCATCTAATAGCCAATATAATCAAAGGATAATGCTGCTAGAAGCATATCTCGATGTGGAAGACGATATGTGATAGTTGGAGACGAGACGTCTAAATGAAACTGATACTTACAGAAGAAGTTTTACGGCGCATTGGAAAATGTGACTATGAGTATTGTCAATAGTTATCGTTATACATATTTATGAAGTTCGTGAATAAAGAAACAAAGTCTCACGTGTAGAAACTTTATGAAGAAAAATTGGTAGAATGTCTATGGTCTAGATTAGATGTCCAAGATATTTAGTATAATTATTTTGATGTCGGCATTAGTCTTATGAGGAGTGTGTTAAAGAAAAATCTTCCGGGGATGAACTGTTTAGAACGGCTATAACTGTCGTGGTGTATATGTTTGGTATAAGAGCAATGTCACGATCCAATTTTCCCTCCGAAAGGTATTGTGACAGCACCTAGTCTCTAAGATTAGGTAAGCCAAAAATTAGGAGAATTTTTTTAAGAAAAATACAATGAATAAAGAAAATAAGGACATAATCTAAATAGCAAAATGGTGTCGCTCGGCATATACAAAAATATACTCCCAAAGACCCGGATTGTCACAAAGTCACAAGCTTGTAATAACTACTATAGTTCTAACAAGTCTGGAAGTACATAAGAAAAGACTCTAAACGATGGAGTAGAAGGGGACTATGAAGATTCTGCGGACGCGGCAGAAATAATGTGTAGTCTCCTAGAATCAGCAGCAAATACTATCCTCGAGGCTGATAGCTCGTACCTGGATCAGCACACGAAAACATGTGCAGGAAAGGGCATGAGTACACCACATTGGTACGCAATAAGTGTCAAGCCTAACCCCGATCAAGTAGTGACGAGGTCAGGTTAAGGCCCTACTGGAGTAAATATAATCAATTTAAAACAGTACAATAGATAAGTAGATTCTACAGTAACAGTTAAAGAAAATGCTCGAAAACATAACAGTCAAGGGAGCCCTCGGCTCAAAACAAGGTAAAACACAAGGTGGAATCTCCCGGGATACCGTCCCGTAATTTCAGATGATTATGCAGTACAGGGGGATCTCCCGGAATACGTCCGTAGTCCCAAAATAAATATGCAGTACATGGGGATCTCCCGGAATACGTCGGTAGTCCCAAAATAAATATGCAGTACAGGGAAATCTCCTGGAATATGTCTGTAGTCCCAAAATAAATATGTAATATAGGGGGTTCTCCCGAAATACGTCCGTAGTCACAAAGTAAATATACAGTACAGGGGGATCTCCCGAAATACGTCTGTGGTCCCAATTTAAATATGCTACGCAGGATGAATGACAAGTATATCATCGAATTTACACAGTTTATACTAATCACAGATAAGAGGAATAAGGACTTAACTAAGCATGGCGCACAAAAGATCAAATAGGCAACTAAACGCGTAAGCATGCTTTTCTAGTCTAAGCTAAACAATTTAACATATTAGTGCAATTTTATAGAAGAAAAATAATTTATGTTTTAGGAAGAAAAAAATGGGATTTTTGCAATAACGGCCCGTGTACGTACACGGTGCCCACACAATAAATAGTATCAAATATCCTAAGGGGGAAGGCCCAACACAAGGTTAGGCAAGCCACTTACCTCAACCGCTCAAATCAACTTGAAACCACGTTCTTTCCACGAGTACCCAACTCCGAATGGCCCGAATCTATTCAAATAAATTGCATAATGTAAATATAACTATAAGAAACTAGTTCAACTAATCAATTCGAAGCTAAAACGCGAAATTAAAAAAATCGCCCCAAAAAGTCCCACGGGCCCACGCCTTAGAATCGGGTGAAATTTATAAATTCCGAACGCCCATTCACTCACGAATCTAACCATACTAAATTTACTCAAAACCGATACCAAATTCCCGATCAAAACCCAAAAACTCGGCCTAGGAATTTTTCTCAATTTTTCCCTCAATTTTCACTCCAAATCCGAAATTAGATGATAAAATTAAGCATAGATTAGCGGGAATTAATCAAAACTGTAAGAATCACTTTCCCCAAACACCTACGTGAAAACCCCTCCAAGAATCACCTAAATCCCGAGCTCTCAAGTCCAAATTGTGAAAAAGTGACATAAACCCTTGTCTTTTGAACTTTAAACTCTGCCCAACGATTTCCTTAATCGCGATCGCGGAAATACCATCGCGATCGCGAAGAACAACCTCGTCCCTCATAAATTTTACTCTACGCGATTGCGACACATCCCACGCGATCGCGAAGCATTAGCCCCTCTGACTTACGCGACCGCGATTGGTCCCGCGCGATCGCGAAGGGTTAAAACCCAGCTCCCCTTATTCCGCCTTATTCTTCTACGCGAACGTGGCCTGGCCCACGCGTTCGCGATTCATAACCTGCCTGACCCATGCGATCACGTCCCTTTCTCTGCGATCGCGTAATATAAACCCAGCTGGCCTCCCATTTACTCTACGCGATCGCGAACCTCCTCCCGCGATCGCGATGAAGAACGCACCAGCTGCAAAATACCAGCAAACCAATCAACTCCTTAAGTCCAAGAAATGACCCGTTGAGCATCCGAAATACACCCAAGGCCCCTGGGACCTGAACCAAACCTACCAACCAATCCCATAACACCATACGAACTTAGTCGAGCCTTCCAACCACCTAGAAAAACACCAAAAATATGAATTAAATACGGATTCAAGCCTAAGGACTAAACATTTTTCCAAAATCTACAAACAATGTCAAAACACGTCAAACCTAGTCCGAATGACCTCAAATTTGATACATAGGTCACAAATGACACTACGAGCCTACAGCCACTCTCGAAATTTCTTTCCGATCTCACTATCAAAATTTCCCCTATTAGAAAAATCACCGAAAATCTAACTTTCGCCAATTCAAACCTAAATCTATTACAAACCTCCAAAACATATTCCGAACGCGCTCCTAACCCCAAAATCACTTAACGAAGCTAGCGAAGTCGACGAAATTCTATTCCGGGTCTGTCTTCACACAGTTCTGACTATGGTCCAATTCCTAAGGCATAAACTCATAATTAGGGACTAAGTGTCCCAAAACTCTCCGAATTCCATAACTAATTACTTCGGCAAGTCCCAATAGCAGAAACAAACATGGGGAAAGCAGTTATTAGGGGATCGGGACTCTAACTCTAAAAACGACTGATCGGGTCATTACATCCTCCCTCTCTTAAAATAATGGTTCGTCCTCGAACGAGTATAAAGACATACCTGAAGCTGTGAAAAGATGAAGGTACTGGTTGCGCATATCCTGCTCAGTCTCCCAAGTCGCCTCCTCGGCCGGTTGACCTCTCCACTGGACCTTTACTGATGCAATATTCTTTGACCTGAGTTTTCTAACCTGACTATCCAAAATGGCTATTGGCTCCTCAAAATAAGATAGATCCTTGTCCAAATAGACAGAGCTGAAATCCAATACATGAGTCGGATCACCGCGATACTTCCGGAGCATAGACACGTGGAATACCGGATGAACTCCTGCTAGGCTGGGAGGTAAGGCAAGCTCATAAAAAACCTCCCTAACACGCTGCAATATCTCAAAAGTACCAATGAACCTCGGACTCAGCTTACCCTTCTTCCCGAACCTCATGACGCCCTTCATAGGCGATACCCGAAGCAAAACTCGGTCACCAGTCATAAATGCCAAATTGCGAACCTTCCGGTCTGCATAATTCTTCTGCCTGAACTGGGTTGTGCGAAGTCTCTCCTGAATCACCTTCATCTTATCCAGGGCATCCTGGACCAAGTATGTACCCAAAAATCAGGCCTCGCCCGGCTCAAACCAACCTATTGGGGACCGGCACCGCCTACCATACTGTCGTGCCCCCCTTTTTCCTCCCCTTTCGGATCGGTCAGGGTTTTTGACATTATTGGGACAACTCATTTCCTTTTGGGATAAGGGATGTGAAGGATTTGAAGAGTCACCACCTAACGATTTTAAGGTGCGTTGGGGCACCTATTAAGAGTCACAATAATACTAATTGAATAACCAGAGATTGGGTAAGGGCTTGAAATTACTCCAAGGGGAAGGTGTTAGGCACTCCTCAAAGTCCAAAACTGTGGTTACCGGCCAAACGAGCTTTATGAATTCAAACAAGCAGCAAATAAGCAGTCATATGTAAACAAGTAATGGTTTGAAAAGATTCGTAGTCTAAGCACACATATGTAAGGGATAGGGGAGTCCTAGGTTGTTTATCCTATAGGATCACATCAATGCAATGCCCGGTAATCACTCCTCGGTGAGGGGCTACACGTGGCATTAGCGCACTGGTCATCATATGCATATCTACCCTTTACCCCACCCCTTAACGGTTATTAAGCGAGTTTATTTAGCGATGTATATGCGTGATGTTACCCGTCCCTTCTTCATGGTCCTGGAGGAATTTAGGACCTCTAACTATAGGTATTTCTAGACAGACTCCTAAGGTTTTAAAAGGATAAAATTCTAAGAGACATGTAAAAACAAATAGGACTAATCAGATAAATGCAGGAAAGCAGTTATGAGGCCCAGATTTAGCTCCACAAGTAATGCACATAATCAGCATGTTTCAAACACAAACAAGAGGCAGTTTTATTAGACAAGATATCTAAGTGAATGTCAATGCACAGAAATATGCAGCTTGTTTATAAACTCAATAGCAAGGACCTAATCATTTTGCCTACTGATTTTAAAACCTGTGACTTTAAACAGTAAACACAACCAAGCAGTGTTCCAGCTTTTAAAGATATTGATTACCTAAGGCTTGCCTGGGCGTTGGATTGTGCATAATAATTACCAGAATTTTTAAAAATAGTTCAGAAAGTTGTTATACCTAAAAGCATGTTGTTCTAGGTGATACGAGAATGCATAGATTGTTACTAGTTTTATTAAGAGCAAGACAATTAGATGTGACATTGTTTTTACCTTTTTCGTGAGTCAATAGTTAAACTAGGCGTGGTTAAGCAGATGCAAATGAAATCCTAGAGCAGGATATCAAATATGCTCATATAAATGCAGGATAGTTAAGACATAATTTCAGGATACACAGAGTAGGATGGAGACATGATTTTGAATGCACAAAGAGTTACAGGATGATGGAGACATGATTTTGAATGCACAGGAGTAACATTTTTATATTGATTTTATTATCCTAGGAGCAGGATTTCTAAGTGGTAGGCATAAGTATAAATTAAAGACATGTTGTACGTTAAAGCAGTAAACATGAAAGCATTAAAGATATGATATCTAATGCATGTTTGGCATGTTTTGAATGAATATGTTGGTCCTAAGCATGGATTCTAATGCAAATAAAAATAATTCAAAGCCTAAGACATGCTTTCTACCCAATGATAGAATTACATAGCTACCCTCCCTATTTTACTAGCCATCCCCAATATCTGTTTACAATAATTATTAATAACCAGTAGCTGGATGAATTACATAAATAGATAGAAAAGAAGAAGTTAAACTATAGGGAGCCTGAAGCAGGCCCATATATACCAGGTGTTCATAACCTCAATTGTCAAAGTTTCATAGCCTTTCTCATATTCGGGTGTGTCAGAGTTCCCTAAGGACCTCAAGGATCCCGGACAGTGCTCACACCCAGATTTCATAACCAGAACTGAGTAAGTGCAGTGTGGAAGAGCTAGCCCAGTGCATCAGAGTTCAGAGGGATATCACAGGAATCCAAAAGCAGTCACACACTGGAGGGGCAGAACTTAAGGACCTAAGAGTAAAGTGAGAGTGCTTGACATGGTTTTGAAAATGCTTTGGTAATAAAACAGTATTGAAAATACTCAATTGAAGTTTATAAAAGTATGAAGTGGTTTAGTAGTAAAACAATTTGAACAAAAGTAGGGTAATTAAATAAACAATAGATCAACTACAAAACATAACAGGTTCAGCAACACTCAAACAACAGTCCTTCACACAGGGGTAAGGGGGTTGGGGAAAGATACAACACCCAAGGTGAGCACATAACAATCATAAGCATAGAAGTCTCAAGGAATAGCAGACAATATGTCATGGGGTCCAGAATTGCTAATTGGGGACATGGTTGCATAGAATCAGAAGTTCTTAGGGACTTGTGGGATTGGGGATAACTAATGATGTAAACATAGTATAGTAGTATGAATCTCAGAACAAATAATAGAAGACATAGTGGTATCAAACAGAATTGAGCATATAATCAGAACAAATTAAGGTAACAATTGCACAATAGGTGCATACCAGAACTAGGCAACTCATAGACAAGCATTCAAAGACAGAGTAGAGTCACATGGATACAGATTACACATGAAGTAAACATGTTCATAAATAGGCTGATCCTAAAAAGGGGTAAGAACATAACTACTATACTAAGTAAAAAAACAAGTTTAAACATGTTGAGAAGCAAAAAATAGACAGAAACAGATTAGTAAAATGCTAAACTAAAGCAGTCGCAGAAACACATTGATTTTGGAACTTGAATTTAAAATCAGAACATACCAGTAAGGAGAATAAACACAAAGTGAAAAACAGGAAAGTGCAATTGCAGCCGGCTAATTCAGTAACAATATCAAGTAATAAAAGTAAGAATAAGAGTTTTTGAGTGTATGAGAGAGTTGTGAACTAATGTGAGTTCGTGTGTGTAGAAGACTTTGTAATGAGAGTAGAAGGGAGCAATATATATAGTAGTTTGAAAGCTAGGTAAATAAGGTAAAAGTCCAACTGTTTAGTAATTATAGAATTCGGAATCAATTAGAGTAAAATTAGTCCAAGTCTTCCCTTAATTAAGGGAATCAGTTGAAACGGTAAAGAACATGTAACAAGTAAGGAAAGAAATCATGTATAGCTGGAGCATAACAAATAAGGAAATAATTCAAACACAGTAGGTACATAGTAAGCAATTAAGGCTATGTACATAAGATTCTTATTAAGGAAATAACATAAGAATCAATTAGCATTATAGTCAACCACATAATAAGGCAAGAAAATAATTTAAAGGTCGAAAATTAGAAAGGATATTAACACAGGAAATTAGGGATTCACATAATCGAAAATAGTCCTAATATTAAGGGAAACAGTATAGACTTCCATGAATAAACAGATAAACAGAGTGTAAGCCAACATAACCAAATTGGAAACCCTAATAAAACATTATTAGGATAAAAATCAGAAAACACTTTAATCAATCGAGGCATACTCATGAGAATCGAACACACACAGCAGAATCGAAAAGCAAGGATGAACTCAGGAATTATAACATAGTGTTAAAACTAGGGTTTTAACATAACAAATTAAGATTAAAAAGCAACTTAACAAAAAGTCGTTTAAACATATGAGAATCAGAGAACAACCTCAAAAGACGAGAAATATGTTTTGAAGAAAGGTTCCAGAAACCCTAATGGAAAAATAAAGCGATGCTTTGAGAAATCGAAAGGTTTTTCATAAATCAAACGAAAATAGCTCAGAAAAACCTCAGATATGTTACAGATCTAAGAGGTACAGGAGAATAGATTAGTGTTTTCTAGAAAAATAACCCAGAAATGGAGAGATCGGCTTAGAAACTCATAGGTTTAGCCGGAAAATAGAAAGATCTTACTCGATTGAGCCATGGTGGCCTGAGAATGGTGAGTACAGGCCCAAGGGGTAAGTGAACGGCCACCGGTCCCTCGAGGACCTCAGAGATGGCATGAATACGGTCATGGAGGAGCCATTGAGGCTAGGGGTGGTGGTGAGAACCACCATCAATACCGGCGAGCAAGCAGCCAGTGAGTGGAAGCCATGGTTAGGCAGAGGTAGTTTGAGAGAATGAGAGGAGTGTGACGGCGGGTGAGGATGAGAGAATGAGAGGGGTTTTGGGGTATAGGTTAGGTTATTTAAGGTAAGGTTAAATTCGAGTTGTTGATCAAAATTGATCAACAACCAAGATCTAACCAGAACTGGGTCGGGTAGATTAGGAATTGGGCTGATTTAATTAAGGGTTTGGGGCTGGTTTAAATAGGTTCTAATTGAAATGAAATGGGGCTATTTATTAAATACCAAGATAACTTAATTAAAATAATTACTAATTATAAAAAATGAATTATATGTATAGAAATAATTTAAAAATGATTATTTGGTATTTAAAAATATAAAGGACTAATTTCTGGTAAGAAATAGTACAAAATCATATGCATGGACTATAATTGCAGAAGTTATTGCAATTATAGCCAAAAGGTGTCAATTTGGCTATTTATGGAATAATTTGTGTCTTAATAGGACCATAAATAATAAATTAAATCAAGAAATATTTTTGAAATCATTTGTGATGCAATTTTGTAATTATTTATTGAAAATAAAATACTGGACAAACTAATAAAAAGTAGAAAAATTATGAAAAAATACCAATTGCCACTAATGCATGATTTTGAAGGTATGGATGAAATTTTAAAAATATTTTGGGAAAAATTGGGTATCAACACATACAAAGCCTCGTACGACGCCATCTGAATGCTGGACTGATAATTGTTGTTGTAGGCAAACTCTGCAAGGGGAAAGAATTGGTCCCATGACCCTCCGAACTCCATCTCACAGGCACAGAGCATATCCTCAAGAATCTGAATCGTGCGCTCGGACTGCCCGTCCGTCTGAGGGTGAAAGGTTGTGCTCAGCTCCACCCTAGTACCCAACTCCTGTTGTAGGTCTCTACAGAACCGTGATGTAAACTGTGTACCTCTGTCTGAAATGATATATACTAGAATACCGTGAAGGTGAAAGATCTCCCTGATGTAAATCTCGGCCTACCTCTCAGATGAATAAGTGGTCAATACTGGGATAAAATGAGCTGACTTGGTCAGCCGATCCACGATCACCCAAATAGCATCGAACTTTCTCCAAAGTCCGTGGAAGTCCAACTACAAAGTCCATGGTGATCCGCTCCCACTTCCACTCGGGGATCTCTAACCTCTTAAGTAGTCCACCCGACCCCTGGTGCTCATATTTGACTTGCTAAAAATTAAGACACTTGGCCACAAACCCCACTATATCCTTCTTCATCCTTCTCCGCCAATAGTGTTGTCTCAAATCCTGGTACATCTTCGCGGCACCCGGATGAATGGAGTACCGCGAGCTATGAGCCTCCTAAAGAATCATCTCTCGAAACCCATCTATATTGGGAACACAGATCCGGCATTGCATCCTCATCACGCCATCATCACCTATAGTCACATCTCCGGCATCACCTCACCGGACCCTGTCCTGAAGAACCAGAAGGTGGGGGTCATCATACTAACGCTCTCTGATGCGGTCATAAAGAGAAGACCGAGCGACACACAAACTAATACCCGGCTAGGCTCTGAAATATCCAATCTCACAAACTGGCTGGCTAAGGTCTGAACATCCAAGGCTAAGGGCCTCTCAACTGCTGAAAGATATGCCAAACTCTCCAAACTCTCTGCTCGGCGACTCAGGGCGTCGACCACTACATTGGCCTTCTCCGGATGATATAATATAGTGATATCATAGTCTTTCAGTAGCTCCAACCACCTATACTGACGTAGATTGAGATCCTTCTTCCTGAACAAGTGCTGCAAACTCCGGTGATCGGTGTAAATCTCACAGGGAACACCGTACAAATAATGGCTCCAGATCTTCAGGGCGTGAACAATAGCTTCTAACTCGAGGTCATGAATCAGATAATTATTCTCATGCACCTTCAACTGTCTGGACGCATAGGGAATCACCCTACCGTCCTGCATCAATACCGCTCAAAGGCCAATCCTCGAGGCATCACAATAGACAGTGTCGGACCTCGAACCTGCAGGCAACACTAATATTGGGGCTGTAGTCAAAGCTGTCTTGAGCTTCTGAAAGCTCTCCTCACACTCCTCGGTCCACCTGAACGGAGCACCCTTCTGGGTCAGTCTGGTCATATGTGCTGTAATAGATGAAAATCTCTCTACAAAGTGATGGTAGTACCCCGCCAAACCAAGGAAACTGCGGATCTCCGTAGCTAATGGCGGTCTATGCCAACTCTGTACCGCTTCCACCTTCTTTGGATCTACCTTGATCCCATCACAAGATACTATGTGGCCCAAGAATTCCACTAAATCAAGCCACAATTCACACTTAGAGAATTTTGCATACAATCTCTTCTCCCTCAAAGTCTCAAGCACGGTCCTCAGGCGATGCTTATGATTTTCCCGAGACCAGGAATATACCAGGATGTCATCAATAAACACAATGATGAAAGAATCAAGATAAGACCGGAACACGATGTGCATCAAATGCATAAAGGCTGCTGAGGCATTGGTCAACCCAAATGACATGACAAGAAACTCATAGTGACTATATCTGGTCCTGAAAGCAGTCTTCGGGATGTCCGGCTCCCGAATCTTCAACTGATGATAGAATCTTGGAAAACACCCTGGCACCCTGTAACTGGTCAAATAAATCATCAATGCAAGGCAAAGGATACTTGTTCTTCACTGTAACCTTGTTCAGTTGCCAATAATCAATACACATACGCATAAAACCATCCTTTTTCTTCACAAATAATACTGGAGCACCCCGAGGTGATACACTAGGCCTGATGAAACCCTTATCAAGAAACTCCTGCAACTGCTCCTTCAACTCAGGAGGAGCCATACGGTAAGGAGGGATAGAAATGGGCTGAGTGCCCGGCGACAAATCGATGCAGAAATCAATATCTCTATCGGGCGTCATACCCGGAAGATCAACTGGAAATACATCAGGGAAGTCCCTCACTACTGGAACTGACTCAACTGAAGGGGTATCAACACTGACATCTCTCACATAGGCCAAATGTGCATCACACCCCTTCTCAACTATCCGTTGAGCCTTAATAAATGAAATGACCCTGCGGGGAGTATACTCTAAGGTACCTCTCCACTCTAATCTCGACAAGCCTGGCATAGCCAGTGTCACGGTCTTAGCGTGACAATCAAGAATAGCATAATGGGGCGATAACCAGTCCATGCCCAAGATAACATCAAAATCTACCATACTGAGTAATAACAAATCAGCCCTGATCTCAAAACTACTAAGAGTAATCAAACACGACCGATATACGCAGTCCACAACTAGAGAGTCACCCACAGGAGGAGATACATAAATAGGGGAACTCAAATAATCCCGATATATCCCCAAATGTGGAGCAAAATAAGAGGACACATATGAATACGTAAAACCTGGGTCAAATAATACTGATGCATCCCTATGAGAGACAGGGAAAATACATGTGATGACTGAATCTGAAGCAACAACCTCGGAACGGGTGGAAGGGCATAATACCTGGCATGGCCTCCCCTTCTAGGGCGACCTCGACCTCCCCGACCTCCACTTCGAGCTGCCTGAGAAGGTGGAGTGGCAGCTGGGGCTGGAAGAATAACTGGAGGACCCGGCGGAGCACGTGGAGCCTAGAAAGTCTGTGAAGATGCACCCTTCCTAGCTCTAGGGAAATCTTTAACCAGGTGACGAGTGTCACCACACTCAAAACAACCCCTCGGAGGACGCGACGGCTGAGACTGGCTCGGACTTGGCCTGCTGGACTGGCCGGTAATAACACCTCGAGTTGGATGCATAGTGGATACTGGCGGTGCATAATAGGTCTCTTGAGGTCTATGAGGAGTTGGAATACTGCTGGCTGCTGGAAGAGCTGAATGAACCGGGCGACTCACAAAACCCCTATCATAGCGTGCTACTGGTGCACGAGCTCCTGAATAATGACCAGTCTCTCGAGACCTTTTGGCCTCCCTCTCCTCTCTGTCCCTGGCAAACATGCCCTCTACCCTCTTGGCGATACTCATTGCCTGCTGATAAGTGATATCCATCTCTAACTCCCTGTCCATATTGGTCCGAATACTGGGGTGGAGTCCCTCAATGAAGCGACGAACCCTCTCTCTGACTGTGGAAACCAAAGCCGGTGCATGACGAGATAACTCATTGAAACGGACCGCATACTCTGACACAGTCATAGCACCCTGGCGCAGCTGCTCAAACTTTGTGCACCAAGCATCCCTGAGGCTATGAGGGACATACTCTCGCAAAAACATCTCTGAAACCTGAGTCCAAGTGAGTGAGGCAGCCTCGTCTGGACTACTCAGCTCATAGACACGCCACCACTTATATGCCGCTCCCCTCAGCTGGAAAGCGGTGAAAGAAACCCCACCCGTCTCCACAATGCCCATAGTACGGAGAATACGATGACACTCCAGTACGGGGCTTTGGCAGGGGGCTTGGGTACCTGATCGTCGGTCCTCCCAGTACGGGTCCTCACCATCTGTGGGAAAGAATATAATAGAATTTTAGTATTTTGATGTCAATAACTCGCACGACAAGGAAATCAAAGAAACATGATTGTTCTTAACAGTTACATAGCCTCCCGAAGATAAGAACGAACGTCTTTGCACCGATCCGCGAGACTCTAATAAATCGGCATGTGACTCGCGACTCCTTTGAACCTACTGCTCTGATACCAACTTGTCACGACCCAATTTACCCTCCGAAAGGTATCGTGATGGCACCTAGTCTCTACGACTAGGTAAGCCAAAAATTAGGGAAAAACTATTAAGAAAAACACAATGAATAAAGGAAATAAGAACATAATCTAAATAGCAAAATGGTCTCGCTCGGCATATACAAAAATATACTCCAAAGACCCGGAATGTCACAAAGTTACAAGCTTCTAATAACTACTGTATCTCTAACAAGTCTGGAATTACATAAGAAAAGGCTATAGACGATGGAGTAGAAGGGGACTCTGAGGATTATGCGGACGCGGCAGAAATACCTTGTAGTCTCTTAGAATTAGCAGCAAATACTATCCTCGAGGTTGTAGCTCGTACTTGGATCTGCATACGAAAACATGTGCAGGAAAGGGAATGAGTACACCACATTGGTACCCAGTAAGTGCCAAGCCTAACCCCGGTCAAGTAGTGACGAGGTCAGGTTAAGGCCCTACTGGAGTAAATATAATCAATTTAAAACAGTACAAGAGATAAGTAGGTTCTACAGTAACAGTTAAAGAAAATGTTTGAAAACTTAATAGTCAAGGGAGCCCTCGACTCAAAATAAGGTAAAACACAAGGTGGAATCTCCGGGGATACTGTCCCGTAGTTCCAGATGATTATGCAGTAATTGGGGATCTCCGTGAATACGTCTGTAGTCCCAAAATAAATATGCAGTACAGGGGATCTCCCGGAATACGTCTGTAGTCCCAATATAAATATGCAGTACAGGGGGATCTCCCGAAATACATCTGTAGTCCCAAAATAAATATGTAGTACAGGGGGATCTCCCGGAATACGTCCATAGTCCCAAAGCAAAATATGCAGTACAAGGGGATCTCCTGGAATATGTCCGTAGTCCCAATTTAAATATTCCATGCATGATGAATGACAAGTGTAACATCGAATTTACACTTTTCTCAACCCCCCCCCCCCCAATTTTCACTCCACGTCTAGGAATTAAGCATACATTATTGGAAATTAATCAAAACTAAGTAAGAATCACTTACCCCAAACACCCACGTGAAAACCTCTCCAAGAATCGCCTAATCCCGAGCTCGAAATTCAAATTGTGAAAAAATGACTTAAACCCTCGTCTTTTGAACTTTAAATTCTGCCCAGCGATTCCCTTAATCGCGATCGCGAAGAACAACCTCGCGCCTCATAAATTTTACTCTACGCGATCGCGACACATCCCACGCGATCGCGAAGCATTAGCCCCTCTGACTTACGCGATCGCGATTGGTCCCATGCGATCGCGAAGGGTTAAAACCCAGCTCCCCTTCTTCCGCCTTATTCTTCTACGCGAACGCGGCCTGGCCCACGCGTTCGCGATTCATAACCTGCCTGACCCACGCGATCACGTCCTTTCTCTGCGATCGCGAAATATAAACCCAGTTGGCCTCCCATTTACTCTACGCGATCGCAAACCTCCTCCTGCGATCGCGATGAAGAACGCACCAGCTGCAGAACACCAGCAAAACAACCAACTCCTTAAGTCCAAGAAATGACCCGTTGAGCATCCGAAATACACCTGAGGCCCCCGGGACCTCAAACAAACCTACCAACCAATCCCATAACACCATACGAAGTCGAACCTTCCAACCACCTCGAACAACACTAAAAACATGAATTAAACACGGATTCAAGCCTAAGGACTTAATATTTTTCCAAAATCTACAAACAATGTCGAAACACGTCAAACCTAGTCCGAATGACCTCAGATTTGACACACAGGTAACAAATGACACTACGAACCTACAACCACTCTCGGAATTCCTTTTTGAGTTCAATATCAAAATTTCCCCTATCGGCCAAACTCGCCGAAAATCTAACTTTCGCCAATTCAAGCCTAAATCTACTACAAACCTCCAAAACACATTCTGGACGCGTTCCTAACCCCAAAATCACTCAATGGAGTTGATAGAATTTCATTCCGGATTCGTCTTCACACAGTTCTGACTACGGTCCAATTCCTAAGGCTTAAACTCACAATTAGGGATTAAGTGTCCCGAAACTCTCTGAATTCCATAACTAATCACTCCGGCAAGTTCCAATAGCAGAAATAAATGTGGGGAAAATAGTTATTAGGGGATCGAGGCTCTAACTCTCAAAACGATCCACCGAATCGTTAAAAAGAATTAAAGGGTATTCCAAAATACAAAGAATGACTTTTGCTTCATCGTAAAGCAAATTGTTCAAGATGTGCATTGTAGAGGAGTTTTGAAGTGAAAGCTTTTGAATTGGGTGAAAAGACTCAATTTCTATCTTATTTAACTAGCTTCAGATCTTAGCAGCATGTCGTGCCGGGTGTTGTTGATGTTTTCGACTAATACCGGGGCTTGATGTCCACTAATTAGTGTTATTATGCACTTACACCCAATTTTTTGTTAATAAAATCTTTAATAAGATTGATACACCAAATACCAAGAACATCATCTACAAAGTATATAAGGTCTGATTTAGTGGCATAACATATTATTTTCTCATATAATGAAATACTTATAATTACAATACAACTAACACACCTAAATTTTCAGTTTTATAAGTTACAGATTATTTGAAATTCAACTATTTTTATTTGTGTAATAATATTTATTTTATTTATTTAAATAAATATTGCATCTGTCTTCACGTGCTATACACATAATTTATTCTTATTCTATACCCCATACATTTTTTATTAATAAATATAAAATACACGTACATCTCATAACAAGGCCATTTCTGTTCACCGCCCTTTTCACGGAGCCGTACGTGGACGTTACCGCTCACGTACACTATAACTAATTTTATAATATTATGAAAGTAAATATTTGAGTACATTACTCAAGATACTAGTGCATTTGTTTAGCTAGAAATCTAGAAGACGGTGAAATAGGACAACATTAAATACAAAAAACTTAGCCCGGAAGTAGTCAGCGAAGTCCACCCTCTTCTGCGCAATGCTAAGATATAAAAAGTCGGTTTCTCATTGGCCACGCGGCTAAGTTACCTTCCCCGTCCAACTCCTTGACATGCGTGCCGCTGTATGACCCCCCCCCCCCTATATATAGAGTCCCTCGCACCAAACCAATATGCCAAAACTTTTCATACTTTTCTCGTTTGCATTCATTCCCAATTCCCGACTCTTCGTTCATACTGAATCACTTTGATCTTTTATCATGGCCGAATCAAACCCTAAGCCTCAACTACCCAAGATGGTAATTTCAATATCAAGCCTCCGTATTGGTTTTTTAATTCATTTGTTTTCTTGTTTATATCAATATTTGATGAAATTTTGCCTTTTTGGTCTAATTTGTTTTTTTTCGGGTTTGATTTTGTGATTGAAGGCTCAAACTGAGGAAGACAAATTGAAGTATTTGGAATTTTTGCAAGTGGCGATGATTCATGCGGCGCTCTATGTAGCGAAGGTGTATGGTTACGCCAAAGAGAATTCTGGTCCCCTGAAGCCTGGTGTTCAGACCGTTGAAGGCACCGTCAAGACCGTGGTTGGCCCTGTCTATGATAAATTTCATGATGTTCCTGTCGAGGTCCTCAAGTTTGTTGACCGCAAGGTATATTTCCTTGCACAATTGACAAGAATTTTATTTTTGTCATTTTGCCTATCATGGATTTGGATTAATTACTGTATTCCACTTTTTGAGATAGAAATTCTATTATTATGATATCACAATTGGGATTATATATTATTGGATTGATTAATTAGCTTCATGATGTTGCTATGCATTGACTTTTTTTTCAAATGGGATCGATTGCTTGCTCTATACTAGATTCACATTTTAGAAATAGAAATCCAAAATTTATCTGTTTTGCAGTTATTGAATCATATTTCCTCAATAATTTTATAAGTTGTTTTTTATTCCATGAAGGTTATGAAATGCAACAACAATCATGCTGTGTATGCTTTGATAGGTTAAACATTGTCAATTAAATGTTTTCTTTGTTTGATGTGTGCATATGGAAGAACTGAACTAGCATATTCTCTTTCTTATGTTTTTAAATGAAAATTGGAAGTTCTTCACACGTTGATGCACTGTGTTTGTGGTGGTGAGATTTTTTGGGGGCTTTTTTCACTTTTAACCCGCGTCAGAAACTATTCACATTCGGTAGCCGAAAAAGTACATAAAAGTTGTATATAACATACAAAATGTATATATATACAAAAATATACATTTTTCGGCTATAATTTTGGAAGCGTGTCATTTTCCCATTTTTCTGCTAGGCACAAAGTTAGTTTATACATGAACTGTTTGGGATATCTTATTAGTTGCATAGGATTGATTATGGGATTTCATAGCGGGGATGATCTCCTTATTTGGTGAACTGATGTAGAATCCAGGGCTGTTGGGTGCCTATTGCTTCTCCTTTTATCATTCTTGTGGCTATTGTGTGTATCTAATTCAATGTTGGTCAGCCAATGAGGAGATAATAATCTTAGGCGGATGAATAAAATATGTAACAGCTTTCACCTTTTGTGAAAATAGTATGTGATTGAAACACGGTGCCAACTGGAAAATATTGTAGATAAATTTTATTTGTCAATTGATCCTACAGTTCTTTAAAACGATCTAGTTTGTTATTACAATCATATTAATTTGCTCTACCTCTTTCATCGGATTGCTTACTATTTGATAATGGATTGTAGCTTTGATAATCCTTACCTTGTTGATATATGTGAATCACATGAATTTGACAAACATTTTGCAGGTTGATGAGTCTGTTCGTAAGATTGAGACTCGTGTTCCCCCTATGGTCAAGCAGGCTCCTGCAGCAGCTCGCTCCGTGGCAGCCGATGTCAAAAGTGCTGGTGTGATAGGAGCTGCATCAGGACTTGCAAAAACAGTCTATGCCAAGTATGAGCCTGCTGCCAAGGGACTTTACACCAAGTACGAGCCAATGGCCGAGCAATATGCAGCTTCAGCTTGGCTCTCCTTTAACCGACTTCCCGTCGTTCCTAAAGTTACTCAAGCAGTTGCTCCAACAGCCGCTTACTATTCTGAAAAGTACAATGAGATTGTTCAGCAATCTGCAGATAAAGGGTACAAGGTTGCGTCATATCTTCCATTGGTACCTACTGACAAGATCTGCAAGGTGTTCAGCTCTCAGCATGTGGCTTCCAACTAAGGAACCTTCTGGTTTTTACCTTTATGGTTTCATAATTAGCTGTTTAGTTGTGTGAGGAGCTCCGGGATATGATCTGGAGTGCTTTGAAACAGTTTTTATCTGTTGTGGATTATTTGTTATGTGTTTGACGTAAATGATTGTGTTTGTCTATTCGGTTTTCATTATTGGAAGTGTTGATAAGCTCTTGTTGCTCGGGTATCCCGTTTTGTCTTTTTGGGATGTCTCTTATAATACACACTAACATTTTGTTTCTTTTCTTTCAAAAAATCTCGTTTGTTCGTGAGTGTAGTATTTAGGGAAAAACTTCCTATATAAACTAAATAGAAAATTTGGTTGCTAGTTTGGTCGAAACATGATTTTTCGTCAGTCCCATTGATCTAACAGCAGTAGTGCGGAATTGCTTCATCCTTAACAGATTTTCTGCTACCATGTATTCGTAGCTTTTATCACCAGCCATCTACCAATAAGAAATATGTAAAGTAGAGTATTCTTTATTGTATCAAATGGGTCTCTTTTGTGATTTTGGCTAATAGTTTAGAAATACCTAGTATTGTTTTTCGGAAACAATTTGCTTTTCGATCGTGATAGGATCCCGGAACAAAATATCTCATTGTGCTGATGTAGTTCCCTCGAGCAAATTTCTTTCTATCTGTACCTTTTATTTCTCGTTTCTCTCTGGCCATTGTCACCTTTAATTGCTTTCTATTAAAGCTTCAAAGATGCTGAATATATTTTATACAGCAATGGTGTAAAACCTATTGCTCAGTAAAATCAAATTTACTAATGTTTGGGCACGCGCGTTACGCATCTATCCCATATTATTAGTAAAAAGTATATCGTTTTGTACATGGATGGTAAACACCTTGAATCAAGATTTGTATTTATAAGAAAATGATTGCACTTAAAAATTATAACAAACTGAATATTTAAGCTAAGAAAAATAACAGGAGAAGATAAAATATAAGAACTGTAAATGTTAGCTTAAAAAAATAATTATACGTTGAAATTAAAGAGCTTAACTTTGTATAAGTGAAGAATTCAGGTACATATATCTTACTAAATTCTTTGATAATCCCCAAGTCAAATATAATGTTATACAACTAACTTTTGTTATTAATATTGAAGGTAACTTTTAAGGGCATAAAAGTCCAATGGTAGTATAGGGTTATTTTGGTCTTTCACATTCAACTTTGAAGAATTAACTTAAACAACCGTCCATTCTAGCGCTTAAACTAAAAATAGCCCGCGAATATATAATTTATGTATAATATGTGAATAACTTAAGTATACCAATTAGAAAAAGTAAACAGTGAATCGAATTGGCTATTTATGTAAAGATCCGTTCAACTTTTGACCTTCATGCTTATAATATATAGTATGATGATACGTAAGCCTCTGTAATAAGAAGTAAAGAATAATTTGATAGTTAAAATTTTTTTTATTAAATCCTATGAATGAAAGAAGCTAACTTGGTATTTTTTGAAATAAAAGTTATCAGTATAATACACCAATTAATTAAACCGTATGTATAAAAATCAGTTAACTTGGTAAATACATCTACCCGTAATTGGTATTACCCATAAATTTTAGAGACTTTTTCATATATACACAAAAATTTTAACTGATTTTCTCGGTTTATATATTCCTATTTATAAGATGTAACTAAAGTTCTACAAAATATATACAAATTTCGGTCTAAATCTATAATTTATCTACTACTTACATAATTGTACCGAATCTAATCAAAACTACAATTTACATACAAATTTAGATACTTCTAAATAATTATGTTAGTTGCACATATTGTGTAACCCGTTTCTACACCCGACATTTAAAATATATACAATTTATTTATGTCTACATATTCGAGTTTTAATATGAAATTCCAATCAAAACCACCTCGAATATTCATCAAATTATCTCAAAATCGAGATGTAAACTCCAAAAGATATTCCCAATCATTCAACACCCAATCCAAACAAACAACAATTTAATAAAATTCGATTTCAAATTCACAGTTTCAAAACTTTTTAATGGATGTCGGTAGAGCTTAGGCTCATGTCTTCACGTTTTGTTGCCCCTTAAACTTAATCTGCATCCAAATTAGCAAATATTAGAGAAGATTTTGAAGGCCTGTTTAAGATTTTTCTAATGGAAATGAAAATTCAAATGGTGCATTGAATTGCTTAAATGGAAACCACTATTAATTTTATATTAGTTTGGCAATTTATGTTTTATGACTACTTTGGAATATCCAGTCTATTTTTTTTTTGTGTGTGTGGATAGATTTTAATTTGAAGTGGCAACAAAGTGATGAAGCATAGAAATTTGAAACAAATAGCAAAGACAAGAAAATGGGGAAAGTTGAGGTCTAATACATTATTTTTATATAAATGATAAATTGTATATTATCTTTTAACTAAATTTAATATTATGGGTAAATAAGGACCCGTTTGTCATAGACTTTTTTTTTCTTTTTCCGAAGTTTTTTTAAAATGTTTGTCCATGAAATATTGTATTATTGGAGATTTTTCAAACATTTTCATTTTTTGGAAATAGCTTTTTTTTCCACACAAAACTGTAATATTTTTTAAAATGAAATGCATGTTCAAACATAATTTCAAAATTTATATAGTATTATTGTTTAACTTAACTCCAAATACTACTATTTTTCAAAAAAATATAATTTTTATGTCCAAACACCTTTTTTTTTGTCAAAGGAAAATTATATATATTAAGAACTACATTACAGAGTACTGGTTAGATGGGGGTACTGTAATCCCCCTAAAGCGCACATGTTTTGTTCCAATGTATCAATATTACATGTCAAAACGTGTCTAATTACTTCAGTTCCTAGGATGTCTGCCCACAAACACCTGAGGAACTGCTAACATGGTAGGTTTTCCCAAAAAATTTGATTTTGCTACTTCCTTTGCAAGTGCATCAGCCACTCTATTCTGCTCCCTGTAACTGTACCTCACCAGCACACTGTCCATCCTTTGGATCAACAACATGCATTCACATATAATAGGATCATAAATTATATTGCTTGTGAGTCGCATTCTTATTACCTATGCCGAGTCTGTAGCTATTTCTAGAGGTACCCATCCATTTTGTTCAGCAATTTGGAGGCCCTTGGCAAAGCTTTTAGTTCTGCCGTTGTGTTGGTGGTGTGGCAAATTTTCCATACGCCTCAAATCCAATCCCCATTATGAGTCCTAAATGCCCCACCAATTCCCCCAATGCCTGGATTGCCCTTAGCAGTCTCATTAGTGTTGAGTTTATAGTGCCCGATCACGGGGAGCTCCCATTTGACTTTGGTAGGAAATGGCTTCCTAGTTACACCTTTTTGGTCCAATGTGTAGTACTCAATTGATTTGGCAATAGTATTGTTAGCGGACATTGTATCTTTCTATTTATTAAAAAGATTATAGTTTTTGGCTATCCAAATGAGCCAGAAGTAGAACGGAAGGATGATTTCCCAAGAGATAATGTTGTTAAAGGACATTTTCCTTAGCTTGTTCCAAGTGATAGGCCAAAGTTGGGCTGTAAAGATAGAATTCAATTGCTGGCTTTCAGTAGCTCTTTTGGATATTAGGTCATGCCAGAACTAGGTTGCATTGGGAAATTCAAAAAAGATGTGGTCACTAGTTTTAGGGATGGTTGAGCAAAACAACATGCAAGGTTGCAATTGACTCCAATTATGTGTAGGAAAGATCCAATGGGGAGCCTGTCCTGTGCAAGCAGCCTGATGAAAATTTTTATTTTATTTGGGACTTTTAACTTCCATATCCGACTGAA
Organism: Nicotiana paniculata; assembly: GCA_005239505.1. NCBI lineage: Eukaryota > Viridiplantae > Streptophyta > Magnoliopsida > Solanales > Solanaceae > Nicotiana > Nicotiana paniculata. The sequence continues at coordinate 44,579 of MDKI01231286.1, read as the reverse complement.
GTTACCCTCTTCCTCATTCATCATAATCTTATTAGTGTTCCTAATGAAGGAATAGGTTGATTTGGTGGTAAAGGACCCATTTGGAGTCAACCACCAAATTAGCCTGTCTTCTTTGGCAGAATTAGTAGGGATGAAGGTTGATTTGATTAGAATAGTAATGTCCTTAGGAAGGTTCATGAAGATGGGTGAGATATCCTAGTTTTCTGAACTTTAGATAGTGTCCACTTTGGTAGCAATGTCGTTTGGGGTGAGTGGACACTCAATCATGTCCCTAATGGTTAGGTGATTTGGAATCCAGACACCATAAATGAAGCTCACCATGTTTCCTTTATGGTCAACCCATCTACTAGCCTTATTGTAAGTATCCTAACCTTTGAGGTTACATTGTCAAATTAGGGATTTGGACTTATTGGGGGTATGGCCCCAGTTACAATGTTTAGAGATTAGGACTCTAGCCCATAGACTAGAGGTGTTATGGTAAATCCTCTAGGCCAGCCCAACATGAGAGGCTTTATTCTTGAATTCAATTTTCTGTAATCCTAACCCACCATAAGAGTTCTGCTTGGTGACTTTGTCCCAATTAACCAGGTGCATTTTCTTCTTATTTGGTGTAGTACCCTAGATAAAATTCCCTTGGATTCTATCAATTTGGTTGGTAGTCTTGGTGGGCAGCTTGATGTATTGTATGTCATGGCTTGGGATGCTGTGAAAAAAGGCTTTGGCCAGAATGATTCTTCTATTCATATTTAGGCAATTTGTTTTCCAACTAGATAGCTTGGATTGCATATTGTCTAATATGTGAAGTGGAAGTCACTATTGGAGGATCTCTCATGAAACATTTGGAACCCAAGGTACCTACCACAAGATGTAGCAGCTTGAATGAAAATTGTATAAGTAAGGTTCTCCATTATGTCATGCTTTATGTTAGAGGAGAGAGAACCATAGACTTAGTAAGATTGAATTTTTGACCAGAGGCTTCAGTGAAAGACTGCAAGATAGAGTAGATTGTGTTGTAGTTTCTGGTGTTTTGTCTTTGCAAACAGGGTAAGGTCATCGACAAATAATAAGTAGGATATCTTTGGACCAGACCTTCTAATATTTATTGGGAGCCATTGCTTATCATGAGCAATCCTATCAATGAGCTTGGAGAGAATCTCCATGCACATAATGAATAGGTAGGGGAGATGGGGTCTCCTTACCTAATTCCTCTAGAAGGCTTGAAGGTGTCAGTCTTGCCACCATTAACTAGGATGGAGATGTTTGATGAGCTAATGCGAGATATGATTAACTTAGTTAGCCTAGGCAGGAAGTTGAAGGCCTGTAGAGTGTCTCTAATGAAAGACCACTCCAGTCTGTCAAAGGCTTTCTCTAAGTCAATTTTGAGGATCATGTGGGCCTAATTTCCTTTCATTTTTCCAAAGTGAGTGATATATTCTTGGAAAAAGATAGCATTGTTTGATGCCCTTTTGTTGGATAAGAAATTGCCTGGCTAGGGCCAATTATGGCAGGGAGGAGAGTCTTGATTCTGTTAACAACGACCTTTGTGATGGTATTGTAGATGGTATTACAAAGCCCTATTGGTTTGAAGTTCTTGAGCATGGTAGCTTGGGGACACTTGGGGATGAGGCAAAGTAGGGGTTGGTTCATGGTTTCATCCATGGGGTGTGTGTCAAAACAGGACTTCCAAAGTCAATCACCAACTTCCCAACAATGCTCCAGTATCTTTGGTAAACGAAAGGGTGAATCCCATCAGGACCAGGAGCCTTAAAATATTTTAAGGAGAAAATAACCAGTTTGGATTCACTATCCTCTAGGGCCCTATCCAAGTTATCTCTTTGGCAGTTTGAGAGAGTATGGGTCATGTCCAGATGACTAGTAGTGAGAATGGGGGCTTGTGTGTGGGAGGAAGTGTAGAGGCTCCTGAATAAATGCATTATGGAGATCTTGATGTCTCCTTGGTCATAGAGCCAGTTCCCACTGTCATCTTTGAGGGACTTGATCATGTCCCTTATTCTCCTATTGAGGATGGACGTGTGAAAAACCTGGTATTGGCATTGTTTGACCAAAAATGGGTATCTTTGATTAAACTAATTAATTAATTATTTGAGAGGTTAGTCCTATTTAAAGATAATAACTTCAAATCTATGATAAGCAACATGGGTGATGTAAATCAGTGTTGAGACAGATTAATGCACTATGTATTAAATGTTTCGAGTGCAATAATGATCTAGAAGTATCAAATATTAAATGGCAATAAATGTCACTAAATATAAATAAAGAAGAAGATTCACCGTATATTGAATGATGTGGATGATTCCTCTTTCTGACAATGATGAATGACAAGTATCTATGAGAATATAGAGGACTTTCTCGGATTTGGTGGAAATGACAAGGAATAATCCAAAAAGATGAATCCCCTTAGAAATGTGTTCTTTGTATTTATCTAAAGAGTTTTCTTTTCAAGAGTGTTCTTATCACATAGAATATTACATGCCTTTTGACTTATCTATCATTCTGTTTGTATGAGATATTCCCCCAAAGAACCCTAAAAGTACAAGTACAGAGAATATTCAATAGAATACTCTCTCTAAAGATCCTAGTACCAAATTAGCCGTTACTGCCGCTTGTAACACTCGACCTCGGCCGTGGTTGACTACTCGATGATAAGTTCTATTAATCACTGGTCGACCTCGGCCAAGTTACTCATGATAATCACCTCTTCATGCTGAATTTCCTCAGTTGGATTTTGACCCATACAGTTAGTCCCTCTGCTTATCGAAGTTGTCTTTTGGTCGACCTCGGTGAGCGGACTTCACTAGTCACACTCGAGAAATTCTGGTGGGCAGGTCGAGCAGTAACAATCACGGTCGAGGTGATAATGGCGCTTTGCAAGCCACAACTTATCATGATGTTGGTTCAGACTGACGTAACAACATCATGCGTCATTATTACGTATTTTCCTGATGCGTTGCATCGCCTTCCCCCGCCGCTGTCATTTCGATATTTGTGCATCTACGGTTGGTTCTCTCGATTACGATGCCTGGGTTCTTTACAAATAGGGATTGGAAACCCTTCACATGATCCTTTGTGTTTTCTAGCATTTGAACCTTCATATCTCCCTCTCTTCTTCTTCCTGTATTCTTGATTCAGATGCTTCTTTCGCACCCTTGTTTCCCTTTCTGGCTTTAGCAATTTCTGCTCTTCTACCTCCCTCGTGTTTGTACTTTCTGCACTTATAAACAACTGAAAATCGTTAATGCATCTTCTAGATTTGGAGGGGCTTCTGACCCAATCCCACTGGCAGTTAGAATGCCTCCCCATGACGATGGGGCTGCCATTGTTGCTGAGGATGAAAGCTTCCCCACTATAGAGGAAATAATTCCTGATAATGATAAATTCAGGTTGTACTTCTCAAAACTGCCCGCAGACGAGCCCGAGCCTGTGAAATCTTAAACGGACGCGGCCGCACTCACTGAGTTTAGGGCCAAGTTCAACATCCTGGCTCACATCGACTTGATCCCGGCCGGTCACGACGTGGTACAGATTCATCGCCCTAAATATTGAGCGTTCTACACATATCCATTCTACGTGGGCTATTCTCATCCTCTTCCTTCGTTGGCGGAAGATTCTGCCGCTATTACAGCGTCTGCCCAGCTCAGCTCTCCCCATACATTTACAAGCTCTTCCTTATGTTGATAAAGTACGCGGAAGTGGCCAACCGCGGAATTACTATTCCCCATCTACTACACCTCTTCGCGCCAAGTTTTCATAGGGGTACGATGTTACACCTTCGCAACCGTGGAAGCAGGGGATTAGTGGTGAAGATGGACGATAAGGCCAATCGTCGATTTTGGTGCAACTTTTTTCTATATCAAGACCGAGGACGTGGTTGCAAACCCTAATGGGTTTCCTAAAGCATGGAACTTTGCCCGTAAGTACTTCTGCTAATTTCTTACTTTGTTTATTTCGACGGTAGCTTAGTCGTTCCTCTTTTTCTTTGTGCAGCCGAGAAAGATCCCCCTTCGTTGTTTGTAGACATTCATGACTGGGTAAGTCAAGTCTTGCCCTGTAAGTCCCTGTAAAAATTTTACCTAGAAACCCGATATTTTTTTGATGTCGAGATTAGGTTTATGTGTTATAATAGTAGAAATTGGCTGCAGAGTGAGGTAGAAAATTTGGCCAATTTTGAGGTCATTATGTGACCAATTATGTGATCGCATAATCATTTTGCGGGCCGCATAATCATCTCAGACTTTTGCGAAGGGAGGTTCTGTGGTGCATTATGCTACCGCAAAACAGGTATGCGGACCGCATACTGGTCGCATACCTGGGCAGAAAACTCAAGCCCCGAGGGCTACTTTTGCGGGCCGCATAACCATTATGCGATCGCATATGCAATCGTAGATCTATGTTGGGGCACCCATTTTTCTTATTTTAAGACCCGACCATGTTCCGTTAAAAACACATGTTGTACAATACTTTGAACTATTTTTATGATATTCTAAGAGTGAGGAACAAAATTCTTAATGGGAGAGATCAACCTTCACACTCATATCCATCAATTATTGCTAAATACTTGAATATTAACAAGAAGGCCCTCATATTGAAGGTAAGAATCCATACCCTAGCCTTTAATTTCAAAAATCTAGTAAAAGGGGGATAAATGGTAAGACAATTATTGGGTGTGGGGGTAAAAATCTTGCATGCATGTATTCTTAAAATAGGTGGGAAGGTTGTGAACTAAGAATTGGTGGAAGGATGGTAGAATGTTTCATAAAAAGCCCTTAAGAACAGTAATGCACACATAGTGTTTGACAAAATATTCCAGTGAGCTAGAATTGCGATTATTCTCCTAATTGTGGGTTCAATTTTGCTATATTATTAAAATAGATTGAAGTTGCTAAATTCCGGATCATCTTAAAGTTTAAAGAAAGCTCAATTGAGGTATGTATGGCTAAACTCCCTTCTTCTTAGAATCGAACCCCTGGTGTTCGAGTAGTTGGTGTAAGTTCATAACTTGATCATGCTAGAATTGGATGCCTTAATATGTTGTGTTGAAAGATTCATGTTCAATAATTGTTCTAAATGTTTATCACGTCGTCATGATATTTGAGAATGTGTTTGAAATAAGGAATCCGTGTTGAGAAAGGTTAAGGATTCATGTCAAGAATCGATTGATGGTTGATATGCCAAATTGTATGAAAAGCATACGTGTGCTTAGGATTTTCCAAGCATTCTTCCTTATGTGTGCAAATGCCTTACATGATAGATCTTATTGATATGATGATAATGTCGGATATGAAAAAGGGGCAAAGCTTGAAAATGTAAAGTACGGCCAAGAGTTAAGAACGATTTAATAAATAAAGCCCCTCGTGCCAATGTATCGAAAGATAGGAAAGAAATGTAAAGTGAGATGATTTTTGAATGGGTGATGTCTCAATGGAGATGGCCTAGCCGATCGGGCCGTGATCGTACGCCATGCCGCACACATGGTGGTAATTGTGCTGAAATGATGATTGAAATTGTGGACAAGGTTGATGCCTCAAACGAGGCGACCTAGTCGCTCGGGTCGAGATCGGAATCCGTGTAAGAACACGGTGGTGTTGTAGATATGGGAAAATGGCACTAATATTACCAACCTAATAAGATGAAAAGTGAACCGAGAACTTATATGATCACCTACTTGACGTTATAGTGCTTTGTTTGAAGCTTTAATTGTACAACATGATTGTTTCCCCTTTTATTTGTTTCCTTGTTACTTCTATTGAGGTTGGTGTTTAGCTTTACATACTAGTACTATTCTACAGTACTAACGTCCTTTTTGCTGGGGGCGTTACATCTTTGAATGGATGTAGGTGGTTCCATAGCAGACAGTGGCGACCATAGCTAGCGGCGCCTCCTCTTCTCAGCGATCTTGGTGATCCCCTTTTCTTCCAGGGGGTCATGTAGTACATCTTTGTTTATATTTTTACACATTTTGATGTATAGCCGGGGCCTTGTTTCCGGCATTATCATAACTGTCTTTTGTATCCTTAGAGGCTCTGTAGACATTTACGTGGGTTGTGTATGGGTATTGGAATGGGTGAGTGGACTATGTTGTATTTATTTTAAAACTCATGTTCCACTAATTTGTAAATTGTATGTATTTTAGGAACTTAACCATGATGTAATGAAAATGACGCGAGGCAAACTTGTAATGTTCTATATATATAATCTTTCTACTTCTTAACTAATGATATCGTGCCTTCTTTAATCGCAAACGAGTGGGGCAGCAATAATTTAAGAGGCTTGCTCGATCGGGTTCACTTAGTTGAACGCCGATCGCGCTCTTCGAGGTTGGGAGTGACATTCCCCATACAATGGGGATCCGTGAATGTTCATCATTCCACAAGAAGTTTGGGCACAAGCCCTCCGCGACCACTCAGTCATTTATTTGAATTTATGTTGCTTCCGCCTTCGTGTTGTCTTCTTTTCCTTATTTTTTTAATAGTGGGGTTGGCTTAACTTCTTCTTTCATCGTTAGGTCGGAGAGCTTTGAGAAGGAAGAAGGATCCTACCCACACCTTCCGTCAATTGAGTGCTACAAGGGCGTCTTCACTTGCTGCGACTACGGGCAAGTCTGTTCAGACGACCACTTCTTCCCAGACCCTGGCGTTGCGCAAACCTAGTCGACCGTTGGCGGCCCCAACAGCAGAGATTCTGGCTCCTCCTGTGTTACATTTGGTAGATGAGTCATCACCGAGCGAGGAGGACTTGGCTCCGCTTAAAATGAGGAGGTTAGAAGTCGGTGACGAGACAGCTAGAGACGAGGAATCCACAAGGGGTGTCTCTGATCCAGTCGTGGCTGCATCGGAGAGTGAGGTGGAATTACCAACTGTGGCTCCGCCGCCTACGGGGGTCGTAGGAGATGTTCTTCGCCCGAAGTCGTTGTTGAAGAGGGAGGGATACCTGAGGCTGCGGAGGCCGTGCCCAGGAATGACCCGTCATCTTGAGGACAAGTTGGCATTCCTTCGTCAGCCAAGTAGAGAGGGAAGAATGTTGCCAAGGATGGCTACGAGACCGGTTCTGACGTCGACCTTGAAGAGGTGCGGATGTTTACCGAAGGGTTTACTCGGGTGGAGGTAAGGTTAGAGGGGTCCACTCGCACCATCGTTGTCCCCCTGGACCACGACTTACTAGTGGATACGGAGAACGTGGTTCCCTCTTTGGGTCCTCTCTGCTGTAACACTAAGGGAAGGACCTTACAGACGTTCGACGATGTCGCCCTGTCGTCGAGCATAGCCGGCCTCGCCTTGAGGGTAAGTTTCCGATCTCTCTAGTTTTTGTGCCTTACATTTTCGCTTCTCTCTCTTTATTTTTAGACTGACTCCCTTCTTCTTTTGATTTATCTTTTTCCTTTAGACCATCATTTTGGAGATTGAGAGTGCCCCGCCGAGAAGAGAAGCGGAAAGTTATTTTCAAGAAAATGGATAGGAAGCACCGTGAGTACCGCGTTAAGCACCGTGAGATATGTAAGCGGTTCGGTGTGGACGGAAACTTCCAGGCCATTAGGGATGAGCTAAAGCAGAAAGACAATGAATTTATGAGAGTCATCAGTAAATGCAGCGAGCTCGAGGGAGCACTTATAGATAAAGAGGACGAGCTCGAAGTGAACAAGGGGGTCGAGGCTGAGTTTGCAGACCTTCAAACCCAAGTGGCATCTCTAGGGGCCGAACTTGAGCAGAGTTTGATCAGAGCTAAAAATTTGAGTGATGAGGTGATCAAGAAGGCGTCAGAGTTGGAGAAGGCCGAGGAGACTAGGGTGGCGGCTTTGGCGAAGGTGGCGGTGTTGGAAGATGAAATCCATGTCCTTCGGTCACCGAGAGGGCGAATGCTACAGAGACGGCCATGCTCAGGGAAGCACGAATGATGAGCGAATTGGGGGGCTTTAGAAAGAGGTTTAAACCTTAGTGATCAGATTGTCGTTCTCACGACCGAAAATGTGGAGTTGCTGGCTCAGCCGTCCTTCTCTTATACTTATACTTATCCCCATGTTCCGTGGGATTTGTACGATAGATGTATTCACGCCGAGGCCCAACTAGACATATTCAGGGATTTGATGATGGCGGGGAGGGTTTCTGAGGTTGAGTTTGAGGATGCTCGTGCTAAGGCGCGCAGCTCGGGTCGCATGTAGTTATTATCCTGCGTCGTGGACTAGTGATGGTGAAGAGGACTTGGACGGGATTGAACAAGGAGCCTGGTATGAGGATGAATAATCTGATGGCGAGGGCGATGGTGGAGACAGTGTTGCTGAATAGTTATGCCTTTTGTAACTTTTGTGTTCACTTTTGCGGACGTCTATTCAGCCCGTGTAAAAATATATTTTTGAATTGGAATGTTATTTTTGTTGTTGTTTCTGAATCTTCTCTTTTTCTCTTGTATAGTTTCCTCGTTTGGTTACCTCGACTAGAAGAACTTTAGATTTAGTCGTGGCCGTGTTAGTAGATGTTAACTCAAACAGGGTCGAGTGTGACTTAATTCGAGCGAGATCGAATGTGATTTTAATTAATTCGAACGAATTCAAATGTCACCTTAATTAATTCGAACGAGGTCGAATGTTACTTTAATCGATTCGAACAATGCCGAATGTGAGTTAATTCGAGCGAGGTTGAATGTTACTCTTAGTTAGTTCGAACCAGGTCGAATGTTATTTTAGTTGATTCGAACAAGGTTGAATATGAGTTAACTCGAGTGAGGTCGAGTGTTACTCTTAGTTAGTTCGAACGAGGTCGAATGTGAGTTAATTCGAGCGAGGTCTAATGTTACTCTTAGTTAGTTCGAACGAGGTCAAACGTTATTTTGATTGACTCGAACGATGTTGAATTTGAGTTAATTCAAGCGAGGTCGAATGTTACTCTTAGTTAGTTCGAACGAGCTCGAATGTGAGTTAATTCGAGCGAGGTCGAATGTTACTCTTAGTTAGTTTGAACTAGGTCGAATGTGAGTTAATTCGAGCGAAGTCGAATGTTACTCTTAGTTAGTTCGAATGAGGTCGAACGTTATTTTGATTAATTCGAACGAGTTCGAATGTGAATTAATTCGAGCGAGGTCGAATATTACTCTTAGTTAGTTTGAACGAGGTCGAATGTTATTTTTGCTAAATTGATGCAGCGTTGTTTCGGTGAAAACATGGGCGAACGTCATGTGCTTGTATGCTTTACTTACATATATATTGGAGAAATTTACATGTTTTTTCGGGCTGCTATTCAGTCCCAGTCTATCTATTCCCTTCATTGGTCGACATAGGAAGTATTTGAGAGGTCGGGCAATGAACTGATCAACTTGTGTCCTCACCTACTTGTGCTTTAACTCTAAATGTCCTCCTCGTCGCGTCGTTAAAAACCTCTCCGAGAAAACCGAATTGGGATAAAACTCAGGTGAGGGAAAAAGAGTACGACTCGGAGAACATTTTTCTTTAGAAGTTAAAGTACTTGTGGTGGGTGATGTTCCAGTGGTAATAGTTTTACTTCCATCGTTTCCAGTTGAAATGACCCTTTGTTTGTTTGTTGTTGTGATTTTGTATGGTCGTCCCAATTCTTTCCCAATTTTCTTTCCCGATGGTCCTTGCTTGCTTGTGTTTTGGCCTTGATCATGTAGTCCCCAACTTTGAATGGTCTGACTTTGGCTTTTTTATTGTAGTAGCATTCTGCATGTTGTTTTTGGGCGATCATCCTTATGTAAGCCATATGTCTACGTTCTTCGGCTTCATCGAGGTCCTGCCTTCTACTTTCGTCGTTTCTCGACCCGCTCTCATGAGAGTATCTTAGACTTGGTTCTCCGACCTTGACTGGTATTACTACATCAGTCTCGTAGACTAATGAGTAAGGTGTCTCTCATGTTCTTGTTTTCGGCGTTGTGCAGTATGCCCATATCACTTCCGATAGTAGTTCCGGCCATAGTCCCTTGGCGTTCTCAAGCTTTTTCTTCATGATATTCAGTATTGATTTGTTGGAGGAATCTGCTTGACCATTGCTTGCGGGATGGTATGGCGTGGAGAGTATTCTTTTGATATGCCATTTCTCAAAGAACTCGATGATATTTTTCCGGGTGAATAGAGGCACATTGTCACAACTGATCTCTTTTGGGAGGCCGAAGCGGCACACAATATTCTTCCACATGAAGGAGATTACTTCTTATTCGCTTATCTGGTCGAATGCACCTGCTTCCACCCACTTGAAAGATAGTCAGTTAAAACTAAAAGAAATCGTACATTACCTCGCCCGCTTGGGAGGAGGCCGACGATGTCCATCCCCCATTTGATGAAAGGCTAAGGTGAGGTGACTGAGAGGAGGTGCTCGCTCCCTTGGTGGATCATCAGGGCATATTTTTGGCATTGTTCGCATTTTCTCACGAAGTCGGTGGCCTCTTTTTTAATGGTGGGCTAGTAATAGCCTGCTCGTATGAGACATCTGACGAGAGCTCGATTGCCGGAATGAGCTCCGTAGTGGCCTTCGTGGACTTCTTCTTGAATCTGTCATGTCTGGTTTGGGCCCAAGTATTTTGCTAGGGGGCCGTCATCTCGGCCAAATACATTGATTTTTCATTTTTTTTTTCGTTTTCATACTGAAAAAGTAATAAGAATGAGAGGTGTTAAGCTTCACCAAAATTAAGTAGCGAGGCGGTAGATGCAATAATAAACCCAACAAAGGTCGGGACCAAATCCACATGGAGTTAGAATGTGGGATTAGGTATATATCTAGGTTGATTGTAAGTTTTGACTCAAATTACACCCCACAATGTTGATTGATGTTCTACTTCTATTTTGTTCTATTGTATGCAAGTATAAAACTAAGGGACAATATTTTTGGTTTTGAGTTATTTTTCAATTGATAAAAGGGTCTAGAGTCGTGACTTCTACCTAGGTGGTTATCTAATGGGTTGTAAACTCCAGGGCATGTTTGATTAGTCGGGGTCATAATATAACAATCACACCCGGGTACTCACTCTATACCTTTCGGTAGTTTGAGTTATTTTGCCTAATTTGGCTTTCTCAAGTCCAAATGGGTATTTGCACAATACAAGTGATATTAGCTCAAGTAGGGTATTACTATCTCTAGTTTCAACCCTTTAATTAGGGCTATCAGTTTCTAGAGTTCACCCAAATTCCTTGTTAGCCAAGTTTCCTAGACTTAGTCCCTCTTTCTCAAGTAGAGACTAAGTCAATTAGGCATGAATCAATGTTTGCAACCATTAATTCTTGAGATCTAGCATGAACTAGGCTAAATATCACTAACCCAATCACAAACAAACCCTAAATTAAACACCCATCAAATACCCATACTAGGGTCGGGTCACAACCCTAGCTAAAAATTTAGCTACTCATGAAAAGTACAGAAATTAAAGAAGAAATAAAGATAGAATCCATAATATTTGATTATGGGGTAAAAATCTAGTGTTTTGAGACAAATTTAGTACAAAATTACTAAAAGCAGTAAAGGAAAACGGAACAGGTGCTCTTCCAAAACAAAACTTGAACTAAAAATGACAAAAAGTCCTATTTATACTAAGCTGAAAATATCTGACAAAAATGCCCCTACGGAGGTTGTGCGACCGTATAATTCTGAGTGTGGCCGCACGCGTGGCTTGAACTGGGATTTGGACTTTAATCTGCAGACCGTACAAAAGTGAGTGCGGCCACACCTTTGGCTTCTGCGGCTAGGTGCGGCCGTACAAAAATCGCATATCTTCACTTGGTATTCCTTGAATCTCTTTTTATGCGGTCCATATAATAGTGATTGTGGCCGCACACTGGCTTCTGCGGTCGCATAAAATTTCTACGGTTCGCACAACTTCAACTCGAGGTTCTCTGAATCTACGCCTTTGCGGTCCGCATAATAGTGAATGCAGTCGCACACTGACTTCTGCGACTGCACAATACTTATGTGGTACGCACATCTTACTTGCTCAAAACTTCCAAGTCTCTGAAACTTTGTTCTGCGGCCACACTAGAATTATGCGGTCCGCAAACTGTGAAGCTGAATTTGACAATGTTCCTTCATTGTTTACAGCCGCACACAGAATTGTGCGGTCCGCACTCTAAGCACTTTTACCCTTTTTTTGTCCTTGTCCAATTTTGACTCTTTTTTTAGTTGATTTTCGCTTTTTTGGCTCATTTCTCAATATTCCTGCAATAAAGCTCATTTCATTAGTTCCGGGATACCTTTAAGCATTTTCGAGCTAAAACTCATGTAAAAGAGGCAAATAAGCGGTCAAAATCCCTACTTATAAAAATTTATCTCAACCAAATCCACACCACAATTACGTAGCGAGGCGATTGATGCAATAATAAACCCAACAAAGTTCGGGACCGAATCCACAGGGAGTTAGAATATGGGATTAGGTGTATATCTAGGTTGATTGTAAGTTTTGACTCAAATTACAATTCCACAAGTTGATTGATATTCTACTTCTACTTTGTTCTATTGTATGCAAGTATAAAACTAAGGGACAATATTTTTGGTTTTTGAGTTGTTTTTCAATTGATAAAAGGGTCTAGGGTCGTGACTTCTACCTAGGTGGTTATCTAATGGGTTGTAAACTCCAGGGCAAGTTTGATTAGTTGGCGTTGTAATATAGAAATCACATCTGGGCACTCACTCTATATCTCACGGTAGTTTGAGTGATTTTTCCCAATTTGGCTTTCTCAAGTCCAAATGGGTATTTGCACAATACAAGTGATATTAGCTCAAGTCGGGTATTACTATCTCTAGTTTCAACCCTTTAATTGGGGCTATCAGTTTCTTGAGTCCACCCCAATTACTTGTTAGCCAAGTTTTGCTAGACTTAGTCCCTCTTTCTCAAATAGAGACTAAGTCAATTAGGCATGAACCAATTTTTGCAACCATTAATTCTTGAATTCTAGCAAGAACTAGGCTAAATATTACTAACTCAATCACAAACAAGCCCTAAATTAAACACCCATCAAAAATCCACACTAGGGCTGGGTCACAACCCTAGCTAAAAATTTAGCAACTCATAAAAAATACATAAATTAAAGAAGAAATAAAGATAGAATCCATAATATTTAATTATGGGGGTGAAAATCTAGTGTTTGGAGACAAAGTTAGTATAAAATTACTAAAAGTATTAAAGGAAAACGGAAAGGGTGCTCTTCCAAAACAGAACTTAACCTAAAAATGACAAAAAAGTCCTATTTATACTAAGCTGAAAATATCTGGCAAAAATGCCCCTGAGAGGTTGTGCGGCCGTATAATTCTGAGTGCGGCCGCACACGTGGCTTGAACTGGGATTTGGACTTTAATATGTGGAGCGCACAAAAGTAAGTGCGGTCGCACCTTTGGCTTTTTTGGCCGCACAAAAGTCGTGCAGACCGCATGTCGTCACTTGGTATTCTCTGAATCTCTTTTTATGTGGTCCGCGTGATAGCGATTGCGGCTGCACAAAATTCCTGCGGTCTGCACAACTTCAACTCGAGGTTCTTTGAATCTGCTCCTCTGCGGTCCGCATAATAGTGAATGCTGCCACACTGACTTCTGCGGCCGCACATCTTTACTCGCTCAAAACTTCCAAGTCTCTGAACCTCTCTTCTGTGGCCGCACTAGAATTATGTGGTCCGCACAGTGTGAAGCTGAATTTGACAGGGTTCCTTCATTGTTTGCGTCCGTACACAGAATTGTGCGGTCCACACTCTAAGCATTTTTGCCCTGTTTTTGTCCTTGTCCAATTTTGACTCCTTTTTGAGTTGATTTTTACTTTTTTGGCTCATTTCCCAATATTCCTGCAATAAAGCTCATTCCATTAGTTCTCTGGATACATTTAAGCATTTTCGAGCTAAAACTCAAGTAAAAGAGGATAAATAAACGGTCAAAATCCCTACTTATCAACTCCCCCAAACTTAAGCTTTTTCTTGTCCTCAAGCAATTAAGGCAATTCCAACTCCATTAGAAAAAAAGGATATTTCAGTTGTCCTAAGTTAAGTCAATACACAAATCAATTGGGACCAATAATTATCCCACGCTCATGAATCATTAACAAGCCTATGATTGAAAATTGAAGCACAAATGGATCTAGTGTGACACTTGAGCATCAAGGGTTGACTTTGATCATCAAGGAAGCTCGCATTGTCATGCAAGTCGCTGTGGATCCCAAACTCCTCCTCCTATACTCTCTGGAAGCTCATCTCACTCACAAATGAAGATTTCAAAACAATGACTCGAGGAAGATTCGCTCATCACTCTTAAAAGAATGTAACAAGCCCGGCTCTAAGTACCATATGCTTGCCCCTCATGTAGATCACCACTAATGTAAGCTTGCTCGGCTCGAAATCACGTAGGGCTTTTTCGGCATGTAATGAAGGCTTTTGGATTAAGGAGGGTAATATTAGATTGGAATCAGTTCACCTTTCCTTTAGCACTTCATATTCCTGTGTTGGCTCATACTTTGCCGACTATTTGAGTCATTTTTTCCCTTAGGGTGATTAGAGAGACTTGACATCACTCTTTTTTTTCATGTTAGTCACGATCTCCTTCTTTTCTTTTTCTCTGCTTCACACTTCTTCTTTATTTTTGCATCCTTTCAACCCTTTCACAATATTCACTTTTTTTTTGTGTTTTTCTTTGTTCTTCCTTTCTTTTTCTTTGAATTTTCCTCTTTTTCATTTCTTTTGTCTTTTTGTGACTTGATACCATCTTTAAACTCCTCGTCTCTCCCCCAAACTTATGTTCTTGCCATTTGAATCACATGAGTGCTAAAGAAAAGTCGGGTGCCAAGAGAGATTCATTATAAAACAGTTAAAGGCTTGTAATATGGTTATTGAAAAGAAAGGATATAGGATAAAAAGGGTTTACTAAGGATGATATCATTAGTAGGCCATGGAAAATCTCAAAACGGGTCAAGGAGAGCCTACAATCACTTCTCAAGCCAAGCTAACTTAGAATTTCGCCTAGAAACACATTTGGGAAAGTTCTAGACCATTTGCACGGGTACTTGGACTTGTAACAAAACACCTCACCTCTCACACAACCAGATTTTTAAAGAGATAGAAGTCGAGGGCCCACAACAACCGCATTCAAGATTGAAAATCTCTACGGTTCATCTAAACCATCTGATGGTTGCCTAAGTCAACACAAGATTCACAAGGTCACTAACTAGAGCTATTTCTTTGCAAAAACTTGTTTTTAACCATAATCTCATAGTTAAGTGTGTTGGTATCAAGTGAAACATGCTTGACCCTTTTATCCATTACTACTTGTTTTTACCTAAACATCAAAAAAACTGACTCAATCCCTTAAGAAGGTTGTCACGCCATCCATCATTGGGAAGAGTCACCCGGTTCACACAAGACCCACCTTTGGAAAGAAACGTGGCATTAAGAAAACCAAAGGCTTATTGTTCGTTAAAATATAAGAAGAAGTTAACAAATCAAAAAGAAGCTAATACAATAATTAAGAAGCTATACTATTAGGAAAGCTAAACAAAGAAGCTATGAAATAAACTACTAAAAGTAATACCAATTAATATATACAAGGGGGATGATTATATACATAATGAGGGATAGAGTAAAGATAAGAGAAAAAGGAAAAGAGTATTTAAGTTATTACACGCCCAAAAAGTTATCAAATATCATAAACAGTCATCCAAATCATCAAGCTATCAAAATAGACGACCCCTAGAAAAAAAGTAAGCATTGTCCTCAATGCTTAGCAAAAACAAATCATAAGAGGGTAAAGAGTAAAGAAAACTCCATATGTGGTCTCGGGGTGACTAGCAGCATCGCCACCCTCGGTCTCCTCTAACCGAATATCATCATCTCGGGGCTGAGGGACCACAGGGTTGGAGAGCATCCAGAGCATATCCTCAGCAGTGGAGGCAGTGAGATCTGGCTCATCAGACTAGCCAGCCTCTCCTGATGGTACCTCCGCTGATGGTGCTGCTAGATCAGCTAGAACTGATGGACCTGTCTCCATCAATAGGTCAAATGTCAAGTCACCTACTGTTTCCAACTTCTTCACCTCTAGACTCAAACTTTCCAAAGCTTTCTTCGAAGCCTAGTACTTTCTCATCTTCTTCACTTGCTTGGCCAAATACTTAATGGCACCTCCCTGAGCTACCAGAGTGTCCATGATAGCCTGCTGGTTCTCCAGAATCTTCTTCAAAGTTTCCTCCTCTGACGGAGGCACCTGTGGCACAATGTAGTAGAGGATTGCGCTGCAACAGTACTGGAGATGTCAGATAGCTTAGAAGCAGTTGTCTGCATCCAGTTGTTGAGGCTCACCAAAGTCTGGGAGACTCGCAACGCAGTAAGAGGGTAGGTAGATGAGGATGGCACTGGAACTGACTTGGGATGCCTGGAGGATGGTGGTGGTGGCATGGAGGCTGTCTAGGAGGAAGACCTGGTTGCTGAGGTAGGCATGGGAGTTGAAGATGGCTTAGCAGCAGCCTCTGCACCTACCACTGCTTGCTCGTCAGAATGGCTAACTGTGGTAGTGTCCGTCCCTTTGAACTTTGGGTTGCCCGCACCCTGCAAGTGATACCAAGAAAAAGGCTTTTTAGCTTTTGCCATTGCGTCATAAGGTATTGGCTCCACCTTTCCATCATTGAAGTACTCTGTGAGGGTGCTCGGTAAGGGATAAGACTTTTCATTCTTATGGACCGCCAATGTGATTCTGGTTGACATTATAACACACACATTGTACCCCACCATGATAGAGGCCACAAGCACTGCTCGGGGAAGAGGAAAGTTGTTCTCATTCAAGCTTGGATCAATCTTGTTGCACACGAAGGTTTGCCACCTTTTAGCTTCGAAGTTGAGGGTGTTCCAGATAATAGGCACTCCTGTTGTGATCCATGGTGGTGGTGGTCCTGGGGAAGCTAAAATCTTAGCTAGCCAAGGGTGATCTGCCTTACCTAAAGCTTATTTCTCCAAGTATTAGACCGTTTCCACTTGCTCGAATCCCACATAAGTATTCAGTGTATGGACATCAAATCGAACTTTCAAATTCTTCACTTTTGTCACTTTTGTTCCCGCTTTGATATGAGCTATGTTGGCATAGAATTACCTCACTAAATGTTCATTTGCATCTAAGACCGTGTGAGTGAACCAATTCCACCCCTTCCTTTCCTGGAATTTCCTAAGGACGTTTGGATATGAATATCCAAATCCTTTATCAAGAATTTCCGCTCCAGTGTGAGCAACCTGTTCGGCCACAACTCCCTGAATCTTTTGAATGTCGTCAAGCAAACAAATCTATCTTCCCACATCTCCTTCTTCTTTGTCCGTTCAAGACCATCCACACGAGTGTCACCCCCTCTACCGTCGTCCGAGTTGTCATCACCATCAATATCAATAAGTGCCGAAGGGGTAGGTGAAGAGGAGGGCTCGGAACCCTTACTTCCCATATCAGAATCAGCTGAAGAGCTGTCTGTAGGCTTATTGCGCAGTTGATAGCGCCTTGTGGGTTGTGGTGGATTGGATTGGGGTTCAGGCTGGACCTCCATAGGTTGTCCCTCGGAGGCTTCTCCAGATGGAGCATATTCACTGGTGTCAGAGGATGCAGGAGCTGGAGGTTTGTAGGCAGTTGCTTTCTTGCCTATGATTTTCTGAACGGAAAGTGGTAGGTTACTCTTGCTTCGGCCTCGACCCTGGGAGGGATCACCCCATTTGATGTATCACCTCTTCCGCATGATCTAACCATTGTCTGCATTACAAATTACAATTGTCAGTTGAATTCAAAGCACAGAATACAATTGAAGCACATTTGCAGACAAACAGTCAGTAATGAGGCAGTGCGGACCGCACAAAATTGAGTGCGGCCGCAGATTGCGCAGTGCGGAGCGCATACTTTTGGAGTGCCGCCGCATAACCTCGAGTGCGGACCGCACAAAACTGAGTGCGTCCGCACAAGTCCTACTTTGAAATTACAGGTTCTCTAAATTTTTGAGTGCGGACCGTACACATTTTTGTGCGGTCGCATACCTCTTATGCGGACCGCCAAATTTTGAGTGTGATCTGCACAACTCAATCATACTTAACACCCCTTTTGCTAGTTATGCGGACCGCACAATAATGTGTATGGGCGCATCATTTGAATTCCATCGGCACAGAATTAGGGTTTATGCCAAAGTTTTAAAGTTTAAGCATGGCGTGCACAAATCGACACAATTATTGGTCTACCCAGACCCTATTTAGCATGTATGTCACTACCCACATGATTTTGAAGCACAAATTAAGCACATTTGACATTGTTAGGCCTAAAATTGACTAAGCTACTCAAAGAAATCAAAAACAAAATTTGAGAAAAAATGAAGAAAAATCTACATGAATTGAACATACCAGTAGTGGGTGATACACGTAGGAATCTAGCTTGATGAAGTGAGTGTTATTGTGGAACAATGTTTTGTAGTGCACAGTATTTACTAGAGTTTGAGAGTTCAGAGAGCGTAAAGTGTGAATATTAGTGGAAACCCCTATTTATACCCTAGCAAAGGCGGTGCGTCTCTTACTTGAGCATGGATGCATAATATTGAGTGCGATCCGCACTCCTTACCTGGAGTGAACAAAGATGTGCGGTCCACATAAAATTAAATGCGGCCGCATAACCCTATATGGTCCGCATAAAATTAAATGCAGCCACATAATGGCCCTTTTTCTACAACTCCAACTTCAGAGGGTTGGTCTTTGGGTGCCCAGTTGTGCGGTGCAGCCGCGGACCTTTCTGTGCGGTCCGCATATTTTTCATGCGGTCCGCATAAATTCCATACTTGGCTAATTTTTTCCAGATTTTTCCTGCAATACATACTCATGCCTGCAATTCACTTCAAAACCAGTTATATCAAAACAAACCTATCTAAAAGAGAAGAAAAATAAGGAAATGAAAAGAAACATAGGTTGCCTCCCAAGAAGCGCCTGATTTAACGTCGAAGCACGACGCATGTTACCATCAATCACTTGAAATGGATTAATGCCACAACGTGGCCATCATCAACCTTGCCAAGATAATGCTTCACCTGGTGCCCATTGACACAAAACATCTCACCATTCTTATTTTTCATATCTAGGGCACCAAAGGGTGTCACATGCACAACTTTAAATAGGCCACTCCACTTGGATTTCAACTTTCTCGGAAACATCCGCAACCGAGAATTGAACAATAGCACAAGATCACCTTATTTGAATTCTTTGTTCTGGGTATACTTGTCATGGAGGTACTCCATCTTGTCCTTATACAAGGACGAACTTGAATATGCATGGAACCGGAACTCATCAAGCTCATTCAATTGCTCCACCTTCAAGTTGATAGTTATATCCCACTCAAGATGAAGCTTCTTCAATACCCACATAGCCTTATGCTCAAGTTCCACCAGAAGGTGACAAGATTTCCCGAACACTAACCGATATGGAGACATACCAATTGGTGTTTTGTAAGATGTCCTATAAGCCCAAAAAGCATCATCAAGTTTCTTCGACCAATCTGTCCAGTTGGCATTCACAGTCTTTGACAAAATACTCTTGATCTCCTGGTTGGAGGCTTCAACCTGTCCACTTGCTTGAGGATGATAGGGGGTCGACACTTTGTGAGTGACACCATACTTGGAAAGTAAAGTTTCAAAAGATTTGTTTCAAAAGTACGATCCCTCATCACTAATAATGGCCCTTTGAGTACCAAATCTTGTGAATATATTCTTCTTCATGAAAGCCACCACACTCTGAGCTTCATTATTGGGCAAAGCCACGACTTCAACCCACTTAGACACGTAATCCATATCTACCAATATATAGGTGTTCCCACATGAGCTCACAAATGGACCCATAAAATCAATGCCCCACATATCAAAAATATCAATCTCTAGGATGGTGGTGAGGTGCATCTCATTTTTCTTGGAAATCTCACCGGCTCTTTGACATTCATCACAACGCCTAACGAGATCGCTAGTGTCCTTTTAAGGAGTAGGCCAATAGAATCCACATCTTAACACCTTTGTAGCAGTTCTCCCTCTATCATGGTGACCACCATATAGCGAAGAGTGGCAAGCTTCAAAAATCCCCAATTTGTTCTTCTTCTGGTACATATCTTTGGATAACACCATCAGTACAAATTCTGAAGAGATAGGGATCATCCCAATAGTAGTCCAGGCAGTCCCGTTTGAGCTTCTTCCTATGGTTTGAAGATAACTCATTCGGAACAATTCCACGCACAAGATAATTGGCCACATCGGCAAACCATGGCATCCCGTTCATAGAAATGGATAGGAGTTGCTCGTCAGGGAATGAATCATTGAT
This sequence comes from Nicotiana paniculata, assembly GCA_005239505.1. NCBI lineage: Eukaryota > Viridiplantae > Streptophyta > Magnoliopsida > Solanales > Solanaceae > Nicotiana > Nicotiana paniculata. Next base: position 24,301 of record MDKI01231286.1, on the reverse strand, counting down.
CTTAAGGCCATCATGTGGCCTGCCCTTCTCCTCCAATCGGGACAAGTGTTCCGCCACTTGGTTTTCACTCCCCTTGCAGTCTTGAATCTCAAGATCAAATTATTGTAAAAGAAGTACCCACTGCATCAATATTGCCTTAGAGTCTTTCTTGCTCATCAAATATCGAAGTGTCTTATGGTCGGTGTGAATAATCACCTTTGTACCCATTAAGTACAGGCGGAACTTCTCCATAGCAAAGACAATGGCTAGGAGTTATTTCTCGGTTAACGTATAGTTGACTTGGGCCTCATTCGTGGTCTTACTAGCATAGTATACCGGATGGAAGATCTTGTTAATTCATTGCCCCAATACCGCTCCAACCGCCACATCGCTTGCATCACACATGAGCTCGAATGGTAAGCTCCAATTTGGCGCGGTGATAATAGGAGTGGTAGTAACCTTATACTTGAGTAGTTCAAATGCCTTCATACAATCTTCATTTAAAAGGAACATGGCATCCTCCTCCAAGAGTTTGCACAAGGGGTTAACCACCTTAGAGAAGTCCTTGATGAATCGGCAGTAGAACCCTGCATGACCTAGAAAGCTCCTCACTCCCTTTACGGAAGTAGGGGAGGAAGTTTGGATATCACTTTAATTTTTTCTTTATCAACCTCAATACCATTCTTGGAAATCTTGTGACCGAGGACAATGCCTTCCTCGACCATAAAGTGACACTTCTCCCAATTCAAGATCAAGTTAGTTTCCTCACAACGTGTCAATAACTTGTCCAAGTTTTCCAAGCACTCTTCAAAAGAATTCCCCACTACAGAAAAATAATCCATGAAAACCTCAAGAAAGTCCTCCACCATATCGGTGAAGAAGGCCATCATACACCGTTAAAAAGTCATTGGTGCATTGCATAACCCAAATGGCATCCGCGAGAAAGCGAAAGTGCCATATGGACAAGTGAAAATGATCTTCTCTTGGTCTTCAAGAGCAATAAGAATCTGGTTATATCCGGATCATCCATCAAGGAAGCAATAAAAAGCACGTCCGGCCAACCTATCCAACATTTGATCAAGAAATGAAAGCAGAAAATGGTCTTTCTGGGTAACTTTGTTGAGCTTCCTATAATCCATGCACACTCTCCACCCGGTGATAGTTCTTGTGGGGATCAATTCATTTTTATCATTTGTTATCACAGTCATACCCCCTTTCTTTGGGACACATTACACCGCGAGGTCCACGAACTATCGGAAATGGGGTAAACAACCCCGACATCCAACCATTTGATAATCTCTTTCTTCACTACCTCTTGCATGGCCTAATTCAATTGTATTTGATGTTCCACCGAGGGTTTTGCATCCTTCTCCAAAATGATTTTGTGCATGCAAAAGGCGGGGCTTATACCCCGAATATCCGCCAATGTCCAACCTATTGCTTTCTTCCTCCTTTGGAGCACCGCAAGGGTAGAATCTACCTGCACGTTGGTTAAGCACGAAGAAAGAATAACAGGTAAATTGGAACAAGAGCCTAAAAACTCATACCTGATGTATGAAGGCAAAGACTTTGACTCCAGGGTGAGAGGCTTCTCGATTGAGGGATTTGTTGGTTGAGTCTTCTGGTTCTCAATATTCAAGGAAAGTTTTTCGGGCTCATAAGCATATCACCCAATTCCTTGCAAAGCATTGACACATTCTAAAAAGCTTCCTTCTCATACTCATCATGATTCAGCAACACAACTTCCAAGGTATCGTCATTATTTATCACAACACTTGTGTCATCAACAATTACCTCAGTCATAAGATCCACGAATGAATACACTTCGTTGTTATTTGGTTGCCTCATTAATTTGCAAATATGGAACATAAATTTTTCATCGCCCACCCGGAAGGTGAGCTCACCGGCTTCCACATCAACTAAGGCCTTTCCTATAGCAAGGAAAGGTCTCCCCAATATAATTGGCACCTCGTAGTCAACCTCACAGTCAAGGATCACAAAATATGCGGGAAGGATGAACTTGTCGACCCGAACTAACACATCATCAATTATCCCTATTGGCCTTTTCATTGTCTGATCCGCCATTTGCAACCTCATAGATGTGGGTCTTGGTTTCCCAATCCCCAACGTTTTGAACACAGAATAGGGCATCAAGTTAATGTTTTCCCCCAAGTAACATAAAGCTTTGGTGAAATCGACACTTCCAATAGTGCACGAGATTGTGAAAGCACCGAGGTATTCTAACTTTGGAGCCATGAAGTGCACAATAGCACTCACTTGATGTGTCATTTTGATCGTTTCACAGTTTATTGATCTCTTCTTTGTTACCAAATCCTTCATGAACTTGGCATATCTCGGCATTTGTTCTAAGGCTTCAACCAACGGCACATTTATGGACAAACTTTTTATCATATCAATGAATTTATTAAATTGATTCTCATTGTTTTGCTTTGCGAGTCTTTGAGGATATGGAGGAGGAGGCCTTGGCAAGGGTGTCTTGCCCTTTTGCACTACCGGATCCGGTATGTCTATTACATGCTCCCTAGATGGGTTCACATCTTCTTCTGTCTCCTCCACACTTTCATCAATGTCTATCATCACCTCTTCATTAGCTTGAACATCATTGATTGGCATGTAATCTTATTGAACCAACACATCCTCGTCCACATTTCTTCTTTGGTTTGAGGTACTAGCAACTCCACCTCTCCCACTTCTTGTTGTCACTGCCATTGTATGCCCCGTATTGTTCCCACCCTTAGGGTTCACCACCGTATCACTAGGTAGTACCCCCTTAGGGCAAGTATTTAAAGCTTGAGAAATTTGGCCAAGTTGAACCTCCAAATTGTGGAAAGAGGTGTGGGAGGCTAATTGGGCATCAGAGTCGGAATTTTTCTCCATCATTTGCTTAAACATATCTTCAATCCGTCCCATTTCACTATAGAAAGAACTAGGACCTTGCGATGGATATGGAGGGGGGTTGTGTGATTGTTGATACATCGGGGGCCTTTGAAAGCCCGACCCCCAATTTCCTTGATTGCTATTGTTCCAACCCCCTTAATTATTGTTGCCTCCCCGATTGCTTTCATTGTTGCCACTCCAATTACCTTGATTATTTCCTCCTCAATTGCCTTGGTTACCTTGACTAACCCAATTGCTTTGATTATTGTTGTTCCCCCAATTGTATTGGTTGTTGTTGTTGCCACTACTCCAATTTCCTTGGTGGCCTTGGTTGTTCCAATTTTCTTGGTTTCCTTGTGATCTCCATTGTTGTTGATTTGGAGCATTGCTTCTTTGACCTTGATAATTGTTGACATATTGAACCTCTTCATCTTGCTCATCATATGAATCATCTTGATTATACCTACTATTACTTTGCTCAAATTGTTCCGGATGGTTTTGTACTTATTGACCTTGTTGCCGTCTCTTGTTCACCATCATGTTCACCCCTTCCATAGAAATCACCTGTTTTGGCCCTTGAACCTGTTGAAGCTGAGCCTTGACCAATTGGTTCATGGTGGTTGTCAACTCCACAATAGCTTGCCCATAATCATGTAGCTCCTTGTGTATGTGAGCCATACGTTCTTTTTTACAGGTCGTTGTTTATGACGTTGTACCTGGTCGCTTGTATTCGGAGCTTTTTGGCTTCTTTTTTATCATCTGGGAGCATGTCGTCCTGCAAGTATGTAAAAATACGATTGCGCCAGTCCCAAGTTAGGTTTATAGTTCTTACCTCGATTTGATTGATCGATGAGTGGAGGAGAGTGACCACGTTTCCTTCTCCCGTTATGTATTTAGTGGTTGCCGTTAGTTTGGCGAGGCCGTCTGCTTCAATATTTTATGCTCGAGGGATTTGGTCGAGCTGGCATTCATCGAATTCGGGAAGCAACTTGCAGATCTCGACCTGATATTTTTGTAGTCTTTGCTCTTTGATCTGGAAAGTCCTTGTGACTTGGTTGACGATGATTTGGGAGGCGCAACGTAGGATGACTCGCCTTGCTCCGTACTTGAGTGCTAGCCTTAACCTTGCAATCACAGCCTCATACTCGACCTTATTGTTAGTCATGTCTGGGCATCTTATGGACTAGCGAATTACTTCGCTTGTTGGGACCTCAAGCACTAGTCCCAGTCCAGATCCTGATGCATTAGAGGCGCCATCGATGTACAAAACCCACAACTCCTGTACTTGGATGGAGGTTTTGGCGGCTTCTTTTTTGACTTCAGGCATTATTTTTGTGCTGAAGTCGGCGACGGAGTCGGCAAGCACTTGAGACTTCATCGCCATTCGCGGTTGATAGGTTATATCATGTTCGCATAATTTTATGCCCATTTGACCAATTTCCCCGACAGGCTTATGCAAAATACTTTCCAAGGGGAAAAGTCGTGACTACCGAGATAGGGTGGAACTGGAAGTAGGGTCTAAGCTTTCGTGAAGCTACGACCAAAGCCAGGGCCAATTTTTGGAGGTGTGGGTACCTCGCCTTGGCTCGACTAAGGTTTTGCCAATGTAATAGACATCAGATTCCGTACCTTTATTTTCTTGGACTAGGACTGCACTCACCGTCATGTCAGACACGACAAGGTAGACGAGGAGGCGTTCTCTGGGTTCTGCCTTAGAGAGCAGTGGGGTGATTATAGGTATGCCTTTAGCTATTTCAGGGCATCGATGAACTCAGAGGTTCATTGGAGGCCGTTGTATTTCTTGAGTATGCCAAAGAACTTGTGGCATCTGTCGGAGGATCGTGACATGAACCTTGATAGGGCATTTATACGGCTGATCAGTCTCTACACCTGTTTCTTACTTGTTAAGTTCTCTGTTATTCCCTCTTTAGCTTTGATTTGGTCGGGGTTGACCTAGATACCTCGTTGTGATACTAGGAAGCCGAGGAATTTCCCTGAGGTTACGCCAGAGGCGCACTTTCAGGGTTCAGTTTCATTCGTATCGCCTGAGTATATCGAAGGCTTATTTCTAGTGGTCGATCTGATCCTCTTTCCTTTTTGACTTGACCAACATATCGTCTATGTAAACCTCCATGGTTTTGCCGAGTTGGTCTTTGAACATATTTGTCACCAAACTCTGATACGTCCCCTGGGGGGTGATGAAGGAGGTCTTCTCCTGGCCTTCCTTATCGATGAGGATCTGGTTGTAGCCCGAGTATGTGTCTAAGAAGCTTAATAGCTCGTGCCCGACTGTTGCTTCAATGAGCTGGTCGATATGAGGCAACGAGAATGAGTCCTTCGCGCATGCTTTGTTAAAATCTGTGAAGTCCACGCACATCCACCATTTTCCATTCTTCTTTTTCACCATGACTATGTTGGCGACCCATTGGGGTATTTTGATTATCTGATGGAGCTATTTTCCAGCAGTTTTTCAACCTCCTCGCGGACCGCATCATTTATTGAAGAATTGAACTTCTGCCTAACTTGCCTTACCGTGGGTGTAAAATGGATCGACTTTCAACTTGTGTGTCGCTATCTCCTTCGGGGTACCTGGCATGTCTGCATGGGAAAAAGGCAAACAAGTCTGTGTTATTAGTTAAGAAATGACGGAATTACCTGGTTCTTGAAGTTTGTAGCCGATGTAGGATTTCTTGTTATGATCGTTATCTTCGAGTTGGATACGGTTGAGATCTTCTACGATTGATCCTATGACCTCTACGATTTGGGGATCTCTGATGACATCCTTCCCTTCATCAGCGCTCGACCTCGACCTTGTTAATTTTTGTTCCTCTTAGTCTTTGCCCTTCATTTGTTGGGTGTATGTACAATCCTTAGCATGCGATAGCATTCTCGGGAAGTGTGTTGTTCCCCTCGGATACTGAATACTCCCCATGGGGTGAGAAATTTGATGACTTGGTACATGCTGGAGGGTATGGCCTTCATGGCGTGTATCCAAGGCCAACCTATAATGGCGTTACATCGTGTCCTGATCCATGATGTGGAATATAGTTTCCAGAGTGACACCGCCGACCAGTACGTGGAGTGTGATTTCCCCAGATGTCCGTTCAACTGCATTGTTAAAACCCGTTAGTGTGATGCAGTGTGGCACCAACTTATCCTCGAGTTTTATTTATGCAAGTACTCAAGGGTGGATAAGGCACGTGCCGCTCCCGTTGTCCAACATAATACGTTTCACATCTGTATCTAATATGCATAAAGTGATAAAAAGAGCGTCATAGTGAGGAAAAACCCAACCGTGGATATCTAACTTATCGAAGATGATACTTTCTTCGAGTTCGTCGTACCGTTCATGAGTGATTGATTGTTTGAGCTTGTGGGTGGTCGTGAATTTTACAATGTTGATTGATGCATCGTCGCCCCCTTCGATGATCATTTGGATGGTTCGAGCTGGAGAGGCGGTTTTGGTGGACCGTGGTGCTGTTCACGTCCTCGAGCAAAGTTGGCCCTTCCTCTAACTTGGGCCACGTGGGTGATGTAAAGCAGTGTTGAGACAAATTTAATGCACTATGTGTTAAATGTTTTGAGTGCAATAATGAGCTAGAAGTATCAAATATTAAATGGAAATAACTGGCACTAAATGTAAATAAAGAGGAAGAATCACCCTTATATTGAATGATGTGAATGATTACTCTTTTGGACAATGATGAATGGCAAGTATCTTTGAGAATATAGAGGACTTTCTCGGATCTGGTATAAATGACAAGGAATAATCCAAAAAGACGAATCTCCTTAGAAATGTGTTCTTTGTATTTATCTAGAGAGTTTGCTTTTCAAAACAGTTCTTATCACATAGAATATTATATGTCTTTTGACTTATCTCTCATTCTATTTATATGGGATATTCCCCCAAAGAATCCTAAAAGTACAAGTACAGAGAATATTCAATGGAATATTCCCTCTAAAGGTCCTAGTACAAAACTAGTCGTTACTTCCGCTTGTAATACTCGACCTCCGTCGTGGTTGACTGCTCGGTGATAAGTTCCGCTAATCATTGGTCGACCTCGGCCAAGTTATTCATGATAATCACCTCTTCAGGCTGAATTTTCTCAGTTGGATTTTGACCACCTTCAGTTAGCCAACTGACCCTTCACTTGAGTTTCCAGAAGTCTTCCTCATTCTTGAGGATAGAGTATAGTTCTCTAGTCACGCTACTTTCTAGATCAGCAGGAAGTTGCTAAATTAGTAGTTGGGATATTTTTGGATTCCAGCAATCCTGGCAAGGATCCTTCTATTTTCGTTGAAGATATTACCAAAGGTATGCATGTTCCGCTAGGTCACTAGGTTTTTGAAGGTGTTGGTTGATTGGATCAAAGGGGAGTTTGGGGTGAAGGCCCCATTGATGATACTAGGGAAGGATGAACGGCCAGTCCACATTGATTCAAACCTGAAGGGCCTATTAGTATTATTGGTAGTATCCCTCTTTAGCATTATTTGCGTAAGGCAGTAGTCTGAGTGGGTCCTAAAGAGATGGTTTACACTAGCCTTAGGATACTGAGAAATCCAACAATATTAGCAAAACATCTATCTATCCTTTCTAAAATTAGATTGCTTCTATTTTTGTATCTTTTGTTGGTCCAAGTGTATTTACTGTCCTTGTATCCTAAGTCAACTAACTTGCATTCATTAAGGCAGTTCCAAAAAAGGTTGCTATGTTTTGGGTTAATAGGGTTGGCCCCAAACTTATCCCTGCCCTTTAATACTTCATTGAAGTCCCCACCTACAAATCAAGTTTCAATATTGCTTTTAGAGATAGTAACTAAATTATACCATAACAATTTCCTATCAGCTAATATGGTGCTAGCATAAATGGCTGAAGATAATCAGAGAGTATGAGATGGAAGTACATTCACCATGACATGGATGCCTTAAGGGGTAGTGAACACCTCATCAACTTGCACACAATATGCCTTCCACATCATAACAATTCCACCTGACAAACCCACTGTCGGAGACTAGATTAGCATGTCAAAATGCAAATCCTCAGTCAGCTTCTTATGGTCAACCATCTTTGTTTCTAACAGTACCAGCATTGCTGGTTTGTGTAGCTGGACCATGTCAAGGAAATGTCTCTTGAACTCTTAGTTGGTTCTAACCTTAACATTCCATATGATGTAATTCATTAGGGGTGGTTGGCAGGTGGGGGACTGGTTTTTGTGGGCCTTCTCCATCCCCTGGGAGGCGACATTTATTTTTTTTGGTTCCTTTTTCTCATACTCAATACTGGGATTAGATTCAGAAGTATTTTGGTCACACCTTGACTGTGGTGGAAGACCAGACTCAATACATATTTGGTCAGGGTCTTGGGACATAGGAGTACAAGCATTTCGTAGTTCTCCACATTGAACTCTATCGCCCTAACTGAGTCCAGTAGGAGGGAGTCCGTGCGTAGAGGTCTATAACATGTTCCCTCTATTTCTAAACGATTTTTCCCTTTCAGGAGCTCCAAGGCTCTGTTGATCTCCCTTGTGATGTTCTCTGAAGGCGGTGACTGGATCTTCTCGACTGGAGCAAAACACAATGGAGTTTGTTGGGATTGGGGCTCGATATTCACAAAGATTGTAGACGTTGTTGGGTCCTCTGCTACTGGGTCTGGGAAGAAGGGGATTGATTGGAAAGCTTGGGAGAGTAAGTTGTTGATCAACGGTGGGTCTAGATTGGGTTGCATGTTGTTGTTGAAAGTCATCGCCTGCTAGAGGCTTGGGCCAAAGGATGTCGATGCCCTGTTTCGGGCCTCTACCATTACCCTCTCCAGGTGCGTAGGGTTTTGGATGATTAGGGTGACCGGTTATTTCCCCAGGGTAAAATTGTAGGCTAGTCCTTGGTCTTGTAGTGCCACCTCCAGCCACGATGCTGGCGAGTGGTCCGACGATAGTGGAAGGGATGTCACTATGATAGGTGGCTATTTGGTTTTTTCCATTTTTTGTATTTTTTTTGCTTTCCATTTTGGGTAAAGATGGAGGTTATATTTGTGGGCGGGTTCATAATGGGATCGTTTGGTGTCAAATTCATCGGTAAGTGTATTTGGTAACTTGGATTTGGAATTAATGGTGTATCTGTTGGAGTGGATGGAGGATGTCATGTCACCTGAGTTTGAGTGATTTCTCAGGTGTGGCACTTGAGTGTCTATGGATTATGGTTAGTTTTTTCCATTAGAGCACTCTGCTAATATGGGGGTAGGGGGCATATAGGTATTGTGGCAGGGATAATAATTTAGGTTGAGGGGATCCGATTGGGTATAGACCTCGTTGGCTGGATAGTTTGAGGGATGGTAGCTTAAATTTGCATCGCTAGGCGTGTGTAGGTCAGAGATCGGGCTAATGATGAGGGCCTATTGTGATGCAACTTAAGCGGGCCCAGCTGATTTGTCCGTATTAGATCCATCATGCCCCATCCCCGCCTTTCTTTTGGAACTATACTTGGGCCGGGGTCTTGTGGGTTGGGCTACTGGGGTGTGGGTGGGATTGTGTTTATTCATTGGGCCACCGAGCCTGTTGTAATTATTTGTTTGCGCACTATTTATTTTTGAATTGTATTGAAAGGTTTTGGTTTCCAGAAACTTACCAGAATTTACATCGAACATCTTTACCTGGATCTTTTGTGCTTTTTGTGCATGATGCTGTTCATTTTCATTTCCTGCTCTACTATTCCTTCCCTTCATAGGTTGGTGACTGGATTTCTTTCGTCTAGGGAAGGTTACTGTCTTCCATCCATCATCCTCATCCTTTTTGGTGTGCATTTCTGAATTTTCAGGGACTTCTTGTGATGGTGTTGGTGCAACTTTTTTGAATTTACAATTTTTTGTCGTGTGGCTAATCCTTCCACACACTGGACACAAAGTTCCTTCACCTTCATAGATCACTGATTGCTTGTGATCACCTATGATGACATTTGTTTTCATCAGGGTTTCAAGCGGGACTTGGATACATATACGTGCATACTTTCCTCTTAGTGTGGAGGACGTGCATGAGTCGATTTTTAATAATTTTCCAAGCTCTCTCCCAACTTTTTCAGTATTTTTTTATCATAAAATTCAGTTGGTAGTTGTGGTAGACAAATGCAAATGGTCGCGAATGATGATGTAGCTTATTGTGGGACGAATTTTGGTTCCCTTTTGTGCACTGATAAGAAATTCCCAAAAATGAACGATGAGCCTAGATGTAGTGCCATAGCCATATTTTCCTCTAGACCGAATTTGACAATGAAGAAATCACATCCTAGGTCAATCAAGATTAACTGTTCCGATGGTTTCCATTGGTCAATCAGTTTAGATCGAAGATAATGGTGAGGCATTCTACGACCAAAGACCTTTATAATTACTGAATAACGCCATGGTTGGTGTAGGCGTTTCTTGTCTTCCAGTGAGAGGGCGATTAAGTCTTCAATATCTTTTCCTTTATCATCTTTGATGATTTGGGAGGATTCCTATTCGTAGTACTTTATTTTGCTAACTACCTGCTTGTCGAGTAACATTTCCTTGTTGGATTGTGTTGGTGCTTATTCCACATCCATTTGATTATTTTTATCCGGTGATTTCGGTGGGATAATTGGTGATGTAGTGATTGTGTCCATGTACGCATTTTAGAGGGAGAATGATTTCTATTCCTAAAAATTCACTAAGGAACCTAAACTAATGACTTGTTCATAATGTTCAAACACTAAGGGTGTGTCTGGTATGAAGGAAAAAAATTTCCATGGACAATATTTTCCTAGAAAATATTTTTATGGAAAATGAGTGGTTTTATCACTTATTTTCCCTTATTTGGTTAATGCGTGAAAAAAAAATTCTGAAAAATATTTTCTAGTGTTTGGTTAGATAGTAGAAAATATTTCATTAGGAAAATATTTTTTATGCTACTCTCCTCACCTCCTTCCTCCGAGTCCCTATGTTTCCTTGCCACCCCCCCCCCCCCCCCCCCAAATTGCCAAAGTTTTCAGGTTAACAAAAATAACGTTGAAATTTGTGCTGCATAACTAAAAATAAAATACTCATTTTGTTGAAATGATTTTTTTTTTATCTATAACATGAAAAGAAAGTACCATTAATAATATTTTTAATTAGGGTAGGGGTACGGTAGAGGGGTTGGGTAGGTGGGGGTGGGGCGGGGTTGGAGTTGGAGTGTGGTGGGGTTAGGTGGGTGAGGGTGTGGGGGTGTGGGTGTGAGTTGGTGGGGATGGGGAATAGAGTGAGGAAGGTTGAGAAGAAGTTTTGGAAAATGTTTTCCATTCTCTTGGTAGGGAAAATATTTTCCTCTAATTGGAGAAAAATGAGTTGATGAGGAAAATATTTTTCAAAACATTTAAGTCAATTAAACATGAAAAATATTAAAAATATTTTCCAGAAAATATTTTTCTTCGTACCAAACACACTTAGGGGTCGTTTGGTAGGGTGTATAAGAATAGTGCGGAATAAGGTGTATTAGTAATGCAAGCATTAGTTATGCAGTTATTATTTCTTATCTATTGTTTGGTGTGGCGTATTAAAATTATAATGCATTGTATGATTTTTAAGAAAAATAGTTGTTTACAAAAATGTCCTTCATATTCTCTAGCTTTAAGGGACTTTAAGGACAATTTTGTCTTTAACCATGCTAATGATGCATTAATAGCCTTGGTATTACTAATGCCATGGTTTTCTATGCATTACTTATACATAGGATAATGCCAAGTATGATGTGTAACTAATACTACACATGTTGAAAAAATGTACCAAACAAGGTATTAGTAATGCATAGAGCTAATGCTTGCATTATTTTTTGTAATACCTCCTACCAAACGACCCCTTAAGTATCACAAGTAGTATTCGTAAGTAACAACCTGTTTGGATGGTTGTTACATATCGTTTCATAATGTATTATATCATATTGTATTGTATTGTACTGTATCTTTTGATAAATACAATGTTTGGATAGATTGTGTCGTTTGCCGTCGTTTTATGATATCGCACACCAACAATATGGATAATAAACTTGTAATATTATTAAAAAAAATATGATACCGTATATAAAAAGGTAAGGTAAATGATAAAATAAAATTATTTAATAATAATGAAGAGTGATAGTGAGAGAAAAAGACAAGGTAACGACGCGACCACACCAAATCGGTCGTTACATAAAGTAGCATATTTTATTGTTACGTAACGATTGATTTAACGATACGATACAATAAAATTTAAGTAACAATCAAAACAAATATCGTATTTAAAGTAACAATACGATACAAACCATTGTAAGTAAAATCTCTAGATTTTATAAGCCCATTCCCGTTTAACGACAAACAATTTAGAATGGGCTGGTCAGGGCTCTTATGACCCGACTTGTTCGAGTCACACTATCCAAAATTCACATCCTCATCGGTACTTCCAGAGCTCAAAAGTCTTCTCCTTGCAAGCTTCAATTGGAAGAGATAAAAAGCATAAAAAATTCGAAAAAAGAAAAAAAAAATGGCCACCTACTTACGGTTGCCCATGGCGTCCTCAGTTCCATGTACTTCATCATCATCGTCTCCGCTTAAACGGCGTAGTTTTAGCGTTCTCTGTGCAGCCAATAGCAATAGCAGTACAAAGATTCCGATGCCTCCGCTGAACCCTAAGGACCCATTTCTAAATAAGCTTGCATCTGTTGCTGCAAATAATCCGGAAGCACTCTTCACTCGGCCTCAAAATTCTGATATGCCGCCTTTTTTGGATATTTACGACTCCCCTAAGCTCATGGCTACGCCTGCTCAGGTATATCATTTTCTTCTCTTCTCTTTTATTGTTATTAATTATATGTAAAACAGTTAATCAGGTTCTTCAAGCCTTTGTCGTCGAGCTTGTGTTATTTTCTGATTAGTTTTGTTTTCTCTGTGTGTATTTTGCTATTTGAATTAGGTGGAGAGATCAGTATCATACAATGAGCACAGACCGAGGAGACCTCCGCCAGACTTACCCTCACTGTTGCTCCATGGTAGAATAGTTTATATTGGCATGCCGGTATGTCATCTTCTTAGACATAAGATCTTTTCACAGTTACCTTGTGCTTATTAGTGTCTTCTGCAACGTTTTGGCATAAGTAGGTATTTGAAAATAAAGGCTAACATCAGCGACACGGTCAGTGAAGATTCATATTGCCGACCCCAACTTGCTTGGGTTTGACAAACAGTTGTTGTTGTGCTTGTTTTGTTGAAGAGAAACATATTCCTACATTCTTGTAGCTATTCTCAAGAAGACTAAAGAAAAGGTCACTGGATCCTTGTAGTTATACTAAAAAAATGAAATTTTATCAAAAATTAATTTCATCTCACCTTGAGGATAATACCAAGGTCCCCCGTGTATATATGCACTATATTTGTCACAATTATCATCATAGGTTCATTGTTATAAGTTCAGGTGATAAGGATGATCATGATTATTGGGTTTCCATCAGACAGTGTGGTAAAAGAAAAAATGGACCATGTAAAAATTCATTTATTGCTATTTGTTCGAGGCAACATGCCAAAGTATGTTTTGATCATATTATGTCAATGTATGCGTCTTTGCTAGTGTTACTTGGCTTGGAGGTAAAAATGACAAGCTTTATTTGGTGTGTCGAATTGTTTGTAGTAGGCTGACTACCTAAGGTCTATGTGCCTCTGATAGCAGGTTAACTTTCTAAAATGGGGAAGTCGAAAGTTGTTCTTCAGTTTTGTCTGGGCTTCATATTTAATGTATTCAATTAAGAGCTGAACACTCTGATACCTACTTGTTTTGATTATTTGGAGTTTCCATCTGATGTACTACTTCTAGTTTTGCCAAAGTTTGGGCCTGCTGGAATATGTTTTGTGGTGCTTTGGCAATAGAATTTGCAAACAGAAATATATTGACGTTCACGTTCCGTAATATTTAGTCTGGTCTGCAGCAACTTGTCTTTGCAATTTGTTAATGCAGTCCGGTAGACATTCACTTTATTCTTTAAATCTTGCACTAGCACAAATTAATCATGGTTTCTTTCCAGTTGGTGCCAGCAGTCACAGAGTTAGTTGTTGCAGAGTTGATGTACCTACAGTGGATGGATCCTAAAGAGCCAATTTATCTGTACATAAACTCTACTGGGACTACCCGTGATGACGGTGAAACAGTGCGTTTCCTTTTTGGGGCATACTTAATAACCCCCCCCCCCCCCCCCCCCCCCCCCCCCCTCTCTTTATGTCTCCCCTTTGTGGAAATGGTGCTAGGTAATGCAGTAAAAGTGGTGTGTGTTCTAATCAATTATTTTCCTAGTGGCTGTTACTGTATATGGTTAGATCCTTGATATGATAAGGTGGTTCTACGTACATTTTGAGCTATCAAATGTGTTTTTCTCTAATTTCCTGGACGACACTTGATGATTTAATGATGTTTAATAACATTTTACAAGGTTATAACGATTGACTCATGGTTTTCCCATTCTTAGGTTAATGGTCGACAATATGAATGAAACAAGTTCTATGATGACGAGATATAACATGCCGTAATTCACTAATGTGTTACCTCAAAGACTGGAGTTTTGACTTACTCAAAGTTTTGTGCCTCACGCTTTATGTTGTCGTTTGTTGATCACTACTTCAAAGCTGTCCTATAAAACAGAAAATAAGCAAGGAGTGCCTTCATTATATGAGGCAAAAAAAATTGGTCACAATTTATAAGGATGGTCCACAATTATGAACTCTTACTGAAGGAAAAATAAATATGGAAAGGAGTAAAGTTAGCCTATATCCTTTCTTTATAGTCACTTGGCCTCAATCTGGTTTGATTTTTATTTTTATACTGGACGAACAACTTACACGAAATATAGGTGGCTTCCTTGTAATATGTTTTGTGTAAATGGGAATGGATAATTGTCTCTCTATTTCTGAGGGGTTCCAAAATTGCAACGGTGATGGACGGGAACATGTAGTTTCTTTGTGTTGTATCTAATTAATCTTACAGTAGTGAGTGTCACGTGGTTGGGATGGTCAGTAAACATAAAGAAATTAATAATTTGCCATTTTCAATATGTGTTGCTCTTCTGTCCGTGGAATGCTAAACTTAGTAGCTTTATTGCACGATTGATGATTTCTCCTCACTCTAAATTTCATGTTTGATTGGTCTGCGTGCTTGATGGTTTTTGGGTATTGGGTTGATATTGTGCTCTAATTAACTGATCTTGGGATATTTTTATCAATATAGGTTGGTATGGAAACAGAAGGTTTTGCAATTTATGATGCCATGATGCAATTAAAAAACGAGGTAAGCTTCTCATGAATTACTCAACTCCTCTATGTACCAGCAACTAGTTCTTGCTATGATGTGTCCATTTAAATTAGCATCAGAACCTATAATTGTTTCTTATCTAGGCCTTCTTTTATTTAGTCAAATTTACTAGACAAGGACAAGGCAACATTGGCTTATTGACATCTGATTTTCTTGAAAAATAAATTGGTTTTCTTTTTTGCCTTGCATCATCATTCATATGGTTTGCGCTTGAAATTTGTCTAGCAAAGAATTACTTTTTCTTTTTTATTTGTATGATCTTCCTGTATCTGCATGAGAGTTTGGCTTCGTTCAAAGTCAGTTACAGTACTTGGGTCGAACTTAATTGGACAATGTTCGTTTAGTTAGTTGTTTTTCCTTAATCTCTAGGCGTCTATTATTGAGAGGAAGTACATTGATATTTGAATTTCATGTTCTACTTAAAGCATATTTCAATCTGTTCCATTTATGATTTTGTTGGCATATGTCAAGTTGTTAATTTCCTGTGCAGATACACACTGTCGCAGTTGGTGCTGCCATCGGTCAGGCGTGTCTCTTGCTTGCAGCTGGTAGTAAGGGCAAAAGGTTTATGATGCCACATGCCAAAGGTATCAAGTTTCTTGTTCTTTGCTTACAATTTTGACAACATGGGGTGTCAAGCTTGCTTGTTCTTTGTTTACAATTTTGACAATCTGTTTTTTTTTTTAATTATTTTTTTTTTTTAATTTTTAACCCTTTTAATGATTTCTGATATTTGGCTGATGTTCTGTTCCAGCCATGATTCAACAGCCCCGTGTGCCGTCATCTGGATTAATGCCGGCCAGCGACGTTTTCATCCGAGCAAAGGAGGTTAGTGGGATGTCCTCTTTTAGTATCTTTCATTTAATCTACAAACAGATCTGCCTTCGTGGTAGTGATTTTTAGAATGTTTAATTTCATTGTAGTACGATGGTTGTGATGAAATTATTGATCAATAAATTATTTTATTCTATAATTTTGTTTTTTGTTTAAAATTTAGTTGAATTGCTTCGACTTCCCTTCTGTTTAGCATAACTAAGTAAACCTCCTTCTAGGAAAAATATCATTGTATAAAGATAATCACTACAGGATGGACATTTTTCAAAATAAATCCAGTTAAACCTCTTCATTAAAAAATTCCATCTAAAACTGAATTATCCCTGGATGAACTCATCCCGGGCTCTCTTCTTTAGGCATTTGCTCTTACTTTATGAACCTGAATAAAGTCTAATGGGATTAATCTGCTTACTAATTCTTTTGCAGGTAATCATAAACAGAGACACCCTTGTCAAGCTTTTGGCAAAACACACTGAAAATGTGAGTAGGGACCATTTCTTACCTGTTGTCCATTTGTAATTCAAGCAGAAGCCATAATAGCATCTTTTATATCTTCCCAGTCTGAAGAAACTGTTGCCAATGTGATGAGAAGACCATTTTACATGGATGCTACCAGAGCAAGGGAATTTGGCGTTATTGATAAGGTAAATAACTTATCATGTCAACTATCACATCTTAAATTTCTTGTCAAGTTATTCAAGATTAATAGATATCTCTCCATTCAGTTTGTTCTTACCTTAAGGTTTAACAGGTGCTTTTCTAAGTAATGCCTGTTGTTGGATTTCAGATTCTTTGGCGTGGGCAAGAGCAGATCATGGCAGATGTTTCTGCACCAGAGCAGTGGGACAAGAATGCGGGGATCAAAGTTGCTGATGCTATTTAGCTTCTTCCTAGATATAATGCAATGGTATTATCTCTATCTGTCTTTTCTATAGGTAAATGGAGGTTAATATAACATATAAAAAAAGTAGGCCTATATAAACTAGGACTCTGGTGTGTGTGTGTGGGGGGGGGGGGGGGGGGGGGGGTCTCATGATGGTTGGTTTTCCAGTGTTGGGCTCTTATCTTATGCTATCCATGCTCTGGTGTTCAGCCTGGCGTGCACAGGGTGTTAAAAATTCCCATATTGTTTGAGAGTACGAGTTATGGTGGGTTTTCCAATGTTGGGCTCTTATCTTATGCTATCCATGCTCTGGTGTCCAGCCTGGCGTGCACAAGGGTGTTAAAAATCCCATATTGTTTGAGAGTACGAGTTATGCAAGTTTCTTTATATAGTTTTGGCACTTCTTACCTATCAATTTTGATTTGCATAGTATCAGAGTCTTTACCATCTCTGTAAAGATTTAAGCAGCTTCTGCTACCGGTGGCAACGTGCCCAGCTGATATTTTTGGTCTTAATTTCTTTTCGGTATCCAACCCCGCCCCTCTCCGGCAGCCGACGTTCCTCTCTCATCAATCGGTGTCACTCTTCTTTTCAATGATTGTTCTACCTTCTTTTTTTCTCACGGTATAAGAGTCTCTACGACATAGGTAAGACTCTTGAGCAATTTCTGCCTAGCAATGGGCATCCGCTTACCAGGCTAATTATTTTCTTTATGCATTCCATCTTTCTGGCAACCGACCTTCCTCTCTTAGCTATTGGCACCTTTTCATCTGTCCGATAACTGTATTAGCGTTGTGCTCTGTGCGGACCAACGCCACTCTAAATTTTACATATCTTGTCACTGTTTCGCCACCTTCAAATTACATTAATGGAGTCAGAGATTTTGCAAAACCATACCTTTTTCGAGTCACTCCGAATAAACTGATTTCCCTGTGCAGTACAAAATCACTTTCTGTCATTGTGCAGTTGCCAACAACCAGCCGACACATCTGAGCAAAGAATTCCAGTATGACTTTTCCTTTTGATGATTGGCATTATCCCAACGAAATTTTAGCGGCAACCTTTTAAGTTTTCAAAATTAGCAAAGTCAAGCTGATTTTTTCTCACTCTGAGTTTGAAATGGTGTGTTGAATGTCAAGAGAAGAAGTTATACTATTTAGATGCATTGAACTCAAATAAAGAATATACTATAAATATTCTATAGGATACTTTAGGACATCCTCGTTTAGGTGTCGAATAATTTCTAACCTTTTAATTATAAAGATGATTACCTACTGCTTTTCGTAGCACAAAATCCTATGTAAGGAGCACCAGTTAATCGACTAACTTCAATAAGTAGTTTTTCTTCTCTTGTTCGCTCCGTCCTCGTAATCCGGATGTAGTGCTCATATGTTCTTTTCTCCAAAGAGAAACAGTTGACAATCTTATCCTCTATGGAGTACGTTTTATTATTGTATGAGGGGCTCATGGAATCATTTAGTTATTTAACTTTTGAGTGACTATGTTTTGGAGAAGCAGTTACCCTATTAAGCTGTTTTAGAGACTTTATTAGCAGCTATCCTATTAAGCTTATTCATTGGCAGGGATACTGACAGAAGTGTTTCAACCATCAATGCTGAAGTTCCGGTTCATTTCCCAAGAAAAGAGTTACCAAATGAGAGAATATTCTGCTTTGAGCAGGTCTTGAAACGGACGCACTTGCTGTAGCTCTTGAAGATTATACTGTGTCATGATTGGATACTTCTTATAGCAACTGCGAATAGGTGTTTAGCTTGGATAAAAACCTTGTATAAAATTGTTGTTGATGTATTCCACATTTTGTGAGTTACACAATTATTAGATAGCATTTTTATGAGGGATGGCTATGCTCTGGATTGTAGAACGTTTCGATTTATAATACTAGTACATTGATGGATACCTTGCTTCGGCAGCTATGTTATAATGGTAACGGCAGCAACTTTGGTCCGAGGTTTTACCTCAAAACAAAATCGTACCACAATGGAAGAGGGGACTTGTTGGTGTACAGACTCGCAGAATAACGCCCAGTGGTGTCACAGCACGAGAAATTAATGATTCGGTTAAAGAAGCTAGGAAGACCAGACCAACTCAAGAAAAAGGAAGAATGAATAATATCTCAAAACGAGCATCAACTCGTTAAATGTACAGTATTTTCAGTTTAGGGGCTTTATGTTTTGTTAATGGTGAAGCTAGCAGAGCTAGAGAAACTGTCAAGCAGCAAATTTGAGTGCCTTCACTAAAAAAAAGTCAATTACATTGTATATTCTTTTCTAATTGGTTTCACTGTTTTTTAGCGGAGGGTGTATCGGAAACAAACTCTCCTCCTTCGTAAGGTACGTGTTAGGTCTACATACACATTACGTTACCCAGAACCCACATATGAGATTTCACTGGGTTTGTTGTTATTATTCTTTTCTAATTGGCTTGAGGAGTGAATAGCAAATTCCACCGCAATACTGTGCTCGTGCTGTGGGTTCTTGGTAATATAGAGCAATTCTAATAAAATTTTCATACATATATTAAGGTCTCCTGAACAAAGGAGTATAGTTGTAAATTGTAATAGGATGATACCCAGTACAAAAATAGTCAGCTTCAAAAAATTAATATCTCTAAACCTTTTTTTCCTTATAAGTTAACTCTATTGGAGAATTGTAGAGGAAGAATTAAATTTTTGAATGGAAACTTTATGTAACGACTCGACCGGTCGTTTTGAGTTCTAGCGCGTCGTTCAGCGATTTGAGGTCCTGAGTAACTTCACTTCAGGTATTATGACTTGCACGCGTGGTCGGAATTGAATTCCGGGAAGTTCGGAGTTGATTTGGAAAGAAAATTCTCATTTCAGAAGCTTTAAGTTGGAAGAATTGACTAAAGTGTGATTTTTGAGTAAAAGACATCGGCGTCGGTATTTGAAGGTTCCAACAGGTTCGTATGATGCTTTTGGACTTGGGCGCATGTCCAGATCGGGTTTTGGATGACCCAGGA
This sequence comes from Nicotiana paniculata, assembly GCA_005239505.1. Classification (NCBI taxonomy): domain Eukaryota; kingdom Viridiplantae; phylum Streptophyta; class Magnoliopsida; order Solanales; family Solanaceae; genus Nicotiana; species Nicotiana paniculata. The sequence continues at coordinate 4,400 of MDKI01231286.1, read as the reverse complement.
GCGTTTCGACGCATATTCTGGAAGTTGGCATTTTGGAAGAAGTCCATAAATTTGGGTTGAGGTGTATTTCAATGTTATCGATGTTCGTTTGGGATTCCGAGTCCGGGAGTAGCTCCGTATGGCGATTCTGGTATTGGGAGCGCGTCCGGAAGTGGATTTGGAGGTCTGTAGGTCATTTCGGGGTCAATTTGGCGAAAGTTAGAAAAAAAGAAGGAAATTAAGAAGTTTGACCGGGAGTGGACTTTTCAATATCGGGGTCGGATTCCAATTCTGGAAGTTGGAGTAGGCCCGTAATGTCGAATGTGACTTGTGTGCAAAATTTGAGGTCAATCGGACGTGATTTGATGGGTTTCGGCATCGAATGTAGAAGTTTGAAGTTCTAAAAAGTTCGTTAAGCTTGAATTGGGGTGCACTTCATGATTTTGATAATGTTTGATGTGATTTGAGGCCTCGATCAGGTCCGTGTTATGTTATGGGTCTGGTTTGTATGATTGGACTGGGTCTCGAGGGCCTCAAGTGTGTTTCAGAGGTGTTTGGGTTGTGTCACGCTCTTATTTGATGTTTCAGCATCGTTTATTTGGGGATAAAGGGAATTATATTGAGAAAATGATCTTTGATTTGTGATTGGATTGAACCATTATATCCGTTTCGTAATTACGGAGTCATAGCAACAAGAATCGTCGAACTTCGATGTCGTATGAGAGAGTTAAACCTATTTTCGTGTCGAACAAAATTGCTGGTTTCTGCTGCGAAGATTTATTCTTCAAGAACGCGAGAGAGGTTCTGCGAACGGGAAGAAGGATTTTTGGGTTGAATGGTCAACGCGAAAAATTGCTTTTCGTGAACGTGAAGGTCTCCCGCGAAGGCGATGAAGAAAAATCGCTTGGATAGTGTTTTAAACCGAGAATTTTAGTATTTTGGGCATATCCTGAGTTCTAGAGCTCCGTTTGAGGTAATTTTTGCGGTGTTGTTCTCGTCTGGTAAATATATGACCTTTATTTTGATGTTTCTCCATGATTATTTCTGTTGGTTTATATTTTTATCCGTATTTAAATTGTAGAAATTGAAATTTTGACGCCAAAGTTAAAAAATGATAAATCCTTGATTTGAGGATCGATTCATGGACGAAATTTGATGAATTTATGGATATAGATCATATGAATTATGTGTAATATTTATTTTCAATAATTTTTAGAATCCGGGCACGTGGGCCCGATGGTTGACTCTATTGACTTTTCGAGCGGAGTTGTGAGTTATTATAAATTGATTTCTTATGAGTATTAGAGTATATTTTTATTTTTTGCATAATGTTTGACTAGTTTTGGAGCGACGGACACTGGTTTGAGGTGTTAGAACGACGTTGAAGCCGATTATGGAACTTCAGAGCGAGGTAAGTCTCATGTCTAACCCTGTGAGAGGGAAATTACCCCTAGGTGTTGTATATTGATGTGTGTTACTTGTCGTGGGGGCTATGTATGCGCGAGGTGATGAGAGCCCGTACGTAGTTTCATTCATGTTATTGTTCGGGTAGGCTTAAGTTCACATCATGCTATAGTTGTACTATTTGAGCAGTCTCTCGCCTATTAAATTCCTCTATTTTACATTTCTACTTGAGACTAGGCTTGCTATTGTAGAGACTTCACGAGTTCGTGATTAGTCACTGAATAATTTTACTCCTCTTACGACATGTTTCTGTGATATATATGTTTCATTGAAAGATTTTTGTTAAAGAAATTACAACTCACATGTTTATTCGTGAGTGGGGTCAAGGACCCGTCAAAGCTTCTTATTCTAATGGAATCGGGTCGTTCGCCTTGGCAGGATTATGTATGTCACACCTTATAGGATCGGATCGGACCGTTCGCCTCAGCACGATTTATTTACCACACTCTCACTGGAGCAAGTCGTTCGCCTCGGCATGTTAATAGATGCATTTATGATTCGTGTCGTTCGATCCTCGGCAGTGCACAGTTTAAATATTTATGTTGGATCGGGTCGTACGCCTCGCATTTCTTATATCATATCTTCATGGAATCGTGTGTAATATTTGACAAGAAGCTAGTGTATCCGTGAGTTCTTTTTGATTTGAATTATGACAATCTATTTGATGATATCTACTACACCGATATGTGTGCTCCAGTTAAGGAGGGAATTTCCAATGGGAAGCTTGAGTTCATTGTGAAGAGGGGAATTTGTATCGCGTATCTTATGCTTGTTTATTTCATTTATTTACTCTGCCTCATGTTTATTTACCCTTTTACTGTACCTGATATTATTGGACCACTAGTGAGTGTCGATGTTGACGCCTCGTCATTACTCCTCCGGGGTTAGGTTAGATACTTACTGGATACACGTGGATTTACGTGCTCATACTACACTTGCTGCATATTTTTGTGCAGGTACATAAATGTTTAGTGGCCTTGTGAGAGCAGAGGCGTATATACATGTAGGGACTTAGGTGGACTGCACTCCATATTACAACCCGCAACCAGCAGAGTCTTCTTTAGAGTATTTATATTTCTCCTATCCAGTTTGTATTCCAGACATATGCTGAATTTTATTTTATATTCCTAGTTGATGCTCATGCACTTGTGATACCGGGTTTTGGGGTGATTATGGGCTGTCCTGTACTGAAATAGTTAAAAATATTATTATTTATTCTGTAAATCTCATCTTTTACTATTTCGAGTGAACTTTCTTCTCTTCTTTGCTATTGAGTCATATACAATGATATAAATACATTGTATTATGTAGAAATACACTCAAATATATTATACTTTTGGATAAATACATTATATTTTTGCATGTATTTATGTATTTCGAAGGTCCGTATTTGTTTGAATACAACCGAATAGCACTATTTTGTGATTTTTTATTGTTTGAATATGGTCAAATTGAATACGGTGAATAAATACAATGTATAATATTGAATATCGTCGAATTGAGTACAATGTATACGGTCGAATTGTATATAATGTATATACCCCATTTCTTGATTTTGTTGTTGTTTGAATACAACTGAATTCAATATAGTGAAATTGAATACCATTCAATATTGCGCTTGCCGTTATTAAACACCGCAACCATTATTTTTAGGCGGAATACCTTTTCGTTCGAATACATGGAATACATAATTAAACAATTGTAATCTCTACTTTTAAGCGGATAACTTTACTGTATTTATAAATACAGTCGCGCAAATACATGAAATACATAATCAAACAACTATAATCCCTATTTTTAAGGCGGATTACCTCATTGTATTATAAATACAGTCGCACAGTAGCAACAAAATTCTGTAGAATTAATTTTGTTGAGTTAAATAACATCTGGTTTGGAGGTTCGAAAAAATTGAGCATAGTCCATCAAGCCGTTAAATAAAAACATGCTATAGGGCTTATTTTTTATAATTATATTTAAACGTAAAATAAGTGAAAATCACGAGAGACTTCTTTTTTTTATTTAAAATAAATAAATATATTTTCTCACTTTTCTATTGAAAAACTAATGTGGATTTTGTATCAAAAAATTTAATACTTCAAAATATATCTTTATAAAAATTTGAATCTTTAACTATTGGCCAAGTATATGTGAATCTCTTTTTGGATTTGATTCCGAATCACGTGGTTTCTCCTTGTAAGACGGAAATTTGGACATTTCTTTCGAAATAAACGTGTACTATCATTTTTATTACTAATACAATATTTTAATTTAAATAATATTATTTTGTTGAGACGTATATAAATTGGTTAATTATAAATCAAAATAATATTTATACTAGTAAAAAAATAAAATTATAATTGAAATAATTATTTTATTTAAAAAAATCAAATTTAAAATTGTCCCGTATTGAACCCCACATTAAATCCTCAACCGCCATGTGATAAACCCGTCATGAGCTGCCAAGCCCCCATTGCCATCCCTAATTACGCTATATAAGTCCCATTAAATAAAATAAAAGGAAATTTTCGTTCTTATACCATATAGGAAACTATATTACCAAATATGTTCATAGTTTGCATATTACCCGCCATGCTAATAGTATTTCCACAAAAAATAGACAATTCATTAAATAAGGAATCATTGTAGCCGTAAGCTTCCTTATTTAGGCGCGCTAATATTGGGGAATTAAAGATTCTTTCAGATATTTCATTAAATAAGGAATCATTGTAGTTGTAGGCTTCCTTATTTAGGCGCGCTAATATTGGGGAATTAAAGATTCTTTCAGATATTTCATTAAATAAGGAATCATTGTAGTTGTAGGCTTCCTTATTTAGGCGCGCTAATATTGAGAATTCCTTAATTAATTGTCTGATTTTAATGGATTCGATCTCATCTTTTAAAAATATTTAATTACTTGGAACTCAACTGAAAGAATTAAAAATATACAAGATGTTCTA
>ML345149.1:0-45413 GCA_005239505.1 Nicotiana paniculata | reverse complement strand
GTAGTGACGAGAGGTCGAATTAGACACTCACTAAGGGCCAGCAAATTAATTAACAGTATAAGACGAACACGATAGACATGTAAAGGTAGTAAAGCAGCATATATATATGGCACTGAAATCCAAGTAAATAGTGGAAGTAAACAAACATTTACCACTTTCTCATTATTTTTCCAAATATCTTAAATAGACAATTTCCTCTTTGTTTTTCCCCAAATATCATAAATCCACAATTTCTTCTTTATTTCCCCCCAAATATCTTATCACTTCAAAAATCATGAAAAACATTTAACATTTTAGCATGCGCATACGAGATAAGGACAACCGACCTAAGTCATCATAATAATCATCTCTGTGCACTCCCGAGGTTCGAACGACCCAAACCATAATACTTCTTTCAATCTCGTCGTAGCGTACGACCCGCTCCCATGAGAGTGGGGGAAATAACACTCCGCTCGCGGAATGTAAATTACGAAGCGGTCACATGCAGTCATGCACAATCAACCGTCCACCCCGACTACGTCGGGAAAACAAATACTCAAGTAAATGACAGATTTCTCTTTTGAAAACCACAAAATAGTATTTAAACCCTTTTTCGAAATTCACTTGCCACGTCTTTATAATGTTTAATAACATAACCTTATCCGGAAACACAATTGCCCGCGAAGAAAATCAATTCTCTTTTTAGATGCTTAAGAAAATAAACTCAAATCTTATTTAATCATTCAATTACAAATTTCAATTATAATAGAAGTTTAATATTATAGACAAGATCACAGGTACAACAGGTAAGGCGTGCTAGTGGGTCCTAGGCTACCCGGACATGGCATAATAGTAGCTACGCACGGACTCCCGTCACCTCGTGCGTACGTTGCCCCCGCAAATAGTAACACATACTTAATTAGTTCACCTAGGGGAACAATTTTCCCTCACAAAGTTAGAAAGGAGACTTACCTCGCTCCGAAGTTCCAATACCGGCTTCCAAGACCTTCCGACAACTCCAACGGACGCACAATGCCCCAAAACTATCCAAACAACGACCAACCAATGAAAATATACTCTAATATTGCAACAAATTCCAAATTATATAATTTTCCAACCCCGCTTAGTGAAATGACCAAAATGCCCTCGGGCCCCCGTGCCCGAAATTCGAAATTTCTCGAAGATATATTCTACCCATAGCTTTACTAACTCAAATATACAATTTACTCAAATATTTATGCTCAATTCGTGGCTAAATTCCAATTCACCAAATTTCTAGGTTCCTTTAAGATTTCCCAATTTCCTACCAATTTCCATGTCTAATCCATGCATATAATCTTGTATTTAACTTAAAAACGGGAGGAATTTACTTACCTTGACAATGCATGAAGGAATCCTCACTTTGAATCCTCCCAAGATCGCCTAAGCCAAAGAAGAAATGAAGAAAATGAACCAAGAATCCTTGTGTTAAAACATTCTGCTCAGGCCGATTTTCGCCCCTGCGGTCCCCTTGTCGCACATGCGCTTCCGCAGGTGCGCCCAAATCTCCCGCACCTGCGCCTCCTTGGCTCCAGCCCAATTTCGCACTTGTGGCGCCCTTAGCCGCACCCGCGGCCAATGCCTCGCAGGTGCGGTTATACCAGATGACAGCAACCTTCAGCTTTCTTCAACTTCAAATATTGATCTGTTAACCACCCGGAATCCACCCGAGGCCCCCGGGATTCCATCCAATTATACCAACCTGTTTCAAAACATAATGCAGACTTGCTCGAGGCATCAAATCACATCAAACAACATCGAAACCACGAATCGCACTCAAATCCCAACTTTATGAACTTAGAAATTTCCAACTTCTACATCCGATGCTGAAACCTATCAAATCACGTCCGATTGACCCCAAATTTTTGAACACGAGACATATTCGACATTACGGACCTTCTCCAACTTCCGGAATCACATTCCGACCTCGATATCAAAATTTTCACTTCCGGTCGGATTTCTCAAAAACCTTCAAATTTCTATCTTTAGCCAAATGACTTCAAAATGACCTCCAGACATTCGAATTCACTTCCGATCGCGCTCCCAACTCCAGAATCACCATACGAAGCTATTACCAGAATCAGAATCCTAAACGGACATCAACATCACTTCAATGCGCTTCAAGCCAGAATTAGGAAATTCCTTCAAAAATGCTGACCTCCACATTATAGGCCGAAATGCTCTCGGGTTATCCAAAACCTGATCCGGACATACGCCCAAGTCCGAAATCATCATACGAACCTGCTGGAACCTTCAAATCTTGTTTCGGAGGTTGTTTACTCAAAATCCAAATCTTAGTTGATTCTTCCAATTTAAGGCTTCTGAAATGAGAATTCTCTTTCCAAATCAACTCTAAACTTTCCGAAATTCAATTCCGACCACACCTACAAGTCATAATACCTGAAACGGAACTGCTCATGACCTCAAACTACTGAACGAAACGCTAGAGCTCAAAACGACCAGTCAGGTCATTACAACTTGGTACAAAAATGTGATAAGTACCAATGCTATGCACCACTAGTACACCAACCGTAAGAACCCTTACATTCGGTTCTGGCCCCATGGTCGTTCATGAAATGGGGGATGGACATCGTCAGACTGCTGCAACTGGTTCCCGTAAAGGTAAGATGTCTTTTAATTCTGACTGACTATTTTTCTAAATGGGTGGAAGTAGGTCCTTATCAGAAGATTGGATAATGCGAAGTGGTCAATTTCCTATGGGAAAATATAATTTGCAAGTTCGGAATACCAAAAGAGATAGCATGCGACAATGTGCCATAGGTTATCGGTGAATAACATAGAAAGTTCCTCGAAGATTTTAAGTTAAAGAGGATCACATCTTCTCCTTATCATCCGAGCGCAAACGGTCAAGGGGAGTCAACAAAAAAAGTGATTATTCAAAACCTCAAGAAAAGGTTGGAAGCGGCAAAAGGCAAATGGACCAAAGAATTTCCCGGAGTTTTATGGGCCTACCGAACAATGGCTAAATCGAGTACATGAGAAACTCCTTTTTCCCTTGTGTACGGTGTTGAAGCCCTAATCCCAGTGGAAGTAGGTGAACCCACTTTGAGATATTTTCGGGCAAATGAAGAATCGAACAACAATGTTAATCAACTTGGAACTACTCGAGGAACACATAGACTTGGCGCATGTAAGAATGGCAGCTCAAAAGCAGAGAATAGAGCAATACTATAATCAAAGAGCCGACTTCCGTTATTTCAAAGCAGGAGACTTGGTTCTGAGAAAAGTAATCCAAAATACCTGGGAGCTCAACGCGGGGAAGCTAGGTCCAACGTGGGAAGGCCCCTACCAAATTCTAGTTATCACTGGGAAATGTTCATACGAGTTAGAGAACCAAAATGGAGACAAGCTGCCTAGCAAATGGAATGTGGCACATCTCAAAAGATATTATTGTTGATGAACATTATTCAAGCAGAAAGTATGTGCTGCACTCTTTTTTCTTCATTCAGTTTTTGTCCCAATTGGGTTTTTCTGACAAGGTTATTAACATGGAAACAACAAAAAGCATACTATAAAGATAGCAACAATAAGACCTTTGATAGCAAGGCAAACAAACAAGCTTCCACTCGGGGACATTTGGATAATCTTTGGTTCGATAGCAAATTCCCACTGGGAAGTTAAGTTTGCTACCAAACAAAGATTACCTGACTGTTCACAAGCACAAACCCCTAGAGGTTGTTAGATAGTCCTTCACTCGATAGCATAAATTCCTGAGGGAAGTAAAATGTGTTACAAAGTTGAGGATTATCTAGCAATTTATTAGTGGAATCTTCGAAGATACAAGACTTCCAGTGTTCCAATTTGCACTCTTCGCATTCGAACACTTGGCGGGGGGGATGATATGAGGATGTGGCAATAATGATTGCCACATCAACCGAGAAACGAAAATCTAGAAACAAAATGGATCATCGGGACCGAGAACTGCGCGAACAACCTCGTAGAAACAAGTTGTACAATATAGCCACAAGTAATGGCAATTACTTTTCAGTATAGCAAATGTTTATGAATTTTTGAAAATAGAAGGACTAAAATGAAATCCTTTTGTTTTTATCTTGTTTCTTGTCCGAACAATGAATTAACTTTGTCATTTGAATGCTAAATAAGTACTTCAAATGTTAGTGCTATAACGAACAAGAGACGTCCTCTTCAAGAGCACCGTAGACATAAGAGGGCCCTCTCTTATAAAATCCTTACGTTAAAGGGTTGGTTCCGAAAGAATCTATGCCCTGAATAAAAAATACACTCGAAGCAACATATGAAAAGGACAAAAAAAGTAAACTTGCGCAAATACTTATAGAAACCCTCACGTAAAAGGGACGATGCTCGGAACCAAAGTGCTTCGAGGAAAATGCATCCGAGACTAGACATAGTAAACCGTGAACGGAAAAACGTGCACAGAATTCTTAAGCAAATGTTAAGGAATTGCATGTATATTCAAAGAAAGTAAGACTCGAACAATTAGCAAAAACATGTCTTTATTTACAAGAATGTGCCAAAACGGTAAAAGTACAAAATGGGAAATATAAATGAAAGGCTAAACTACAGTATCTCCGGAACCAAGAGGAAGAGAAGTGTCTGCATCCCCAGGAGAAGTAGTTCGGTCCACTGATGGATCGACGTTTTACCCAGTCTGGTCTTCAACATCGTCACCCTCTGATCCCTCTTCAATTCCCGAAAACTCAAAATCGGAACCAGAAGAACCAGGAGCATCAGACTGCGCTGGGAGTCTATTTTTAGCAGCCAACTCAAGCTCTCGGGCCTTGGAAATTTCGGCATCAAAGTCAATGATACCAGTTTGTGCCTCTTCTAAGATTTTTCTCCTCATGTTGTACATGGTATAAGTTTTTTCAACAACGAGGGAAGCCGCTCGGCGCTTAAGTTCTTATTTGAGTTGGGTAATCTCGGTAGAATGGCTCTCCCGAGCGGACGTAATAATTCTAAGGCTAACATCAAGGTCACGAACGGTAGAACTAAAGAGCTTGTTGTGCTCGGTAGTTTTCTTGTACTTCTCTTCCAACTAGGCATGTTTCGCCCTCACAGCAGCAAGCTCTTCGATTTTGGAGTTCAAGGTTGCTTCTAAGTCAGTCACTTTTTTGGCAGTAGCAGCCTTGCGCTCGGTTGCAGCAAGAACAGCGTCCTGGACTTCAACCCATTTGGCCTTGGATTCATCAAATCTAACCCTCAGTTGGCCAATTTATTTGCTAAGGGTTACCATTTCTTGCTCGCATTGCTGCAAACGGGTCTCCAAAATAGTGAACTCAGTAGCTTTGGTTTCCAATTCCGAGAAAACGGAAAACAGTTTGGTCTCGTTCCACCAAAAGCTGACTCCGTTCAGAAGTGAGTTCCTCCTTCTCACGAATCCACCTTTGAAGGCCCTCAGAAGCAAGAAAGTTTTCCAAAACAAGAAGAATTAAAATTTAGAATACATTCATACAAAAGTAGAAGAAATAACAAAGGAAGAAAGGAACGCACCGCTATGGCATTGTGCATGGTTTAGTTCAGCAAACACTCCCCCAAGAGTGCTTGAATATTTTCCCAATCTTTCTCTGGAGCCAAAGGCTTCAGATTGTTAGCACCTGGTAAAGACCGAAAGGGTAACATTCCTCCTCTTTTGTGGATCTTCAGAAGGGGAAGCATAATTTTTCCACAAATTCCCATGAACTGGGGACTGTGGAAGAGGAACACCTTCTTCATGGTCAGGTGCGACCGATGGAGGTGATGAAGTAGTTACTGGTGGAAGAATGGATAAATAAAGAAGTGATGTAGCAGTTACTGGTATTGGTGAAGGTGGAGACGAAGCTGATGGAGTTGAAGAGTGAGAAGCAGCTGCATCAAATGTAGTGATGGTTGTTGGATTCTCTCCAACCAAAGACGGCAAGAACCTGGTACTCAGCCCGACAGTATCGGGCACAACAATTAGGACCTGAAAACAGGAATTGGTATTTTCTACCAAATCAGATTCTCCCCAAAGTGCCGAGACATCGTCCTCAGTTGGTGTAAGTGTCTCAACAGGTCGAGCATCTTGTTGAGATGATGAGGATCATCGCCTTCTATGTAGAGAAGCTCCTTTATCACTAGCTTCGTCATCATCATCAATCATCATGAGCCAACCACCATCACCACCGGATATGACTCGGGGCCATCAATCTTTTCCCTCTTATTCGTTTCCCCAGCTGTGGAGGAACGTCTTCTCTTTGGTTGCTTATCATCCGGCTGGGGACTCCATAAAGATGTGTTTGCGCCTGAAATAGGCCCGGAGATACCTGTTCGAGTAAGTGCCTCCTGAAGCAGCCTCACTGCATCAGCAGGATCAGCCTAAACGTCCTCCTCGGGGACATCAATAGAGCTCGTAGGTAGACCTAATTCGTGAACAAGTTAAAAGGGTTCGATTAAGTTCTCCATAAAAAAAATGGAAGCTAGGTAAGTTAAAATTACCATGATTTTTAGGCGTTCCACCCATATTTAAGGGCCAGTTCTTTCAACAAACGAGTTTCGTGCGTCGTGATGTCCAAAATCTTCTGAACCCATCGGTCCAAGCCTTCCACTACCGGTGGGATCCATCAAGTTGCTGAAACATGCGAAGGGTGAAAAGCTAATAAAGTCATATAAGAATATTTAATGAAAGAAAATATATTAAATAAAGATCTTTCGAGTGCGGTTCCAAGCGGCCGAAAATGATAAAGCCGTTGTCAGAATGATAATATTGATGGCCACTGCAACGAACCGTTCCGTCCACCCACATCCATTATCATCGTCCATGCTAGTCAACTGAGCATGGTGATCAGGTTTGCGAGGTTTATCATACCCCCACGAAAAATCTTGGGGGAGTACAGGTTCACCATACAAGCTAATGTTAGCTCTTCTCCAGCCTCCTGGCGCAAGCGCCGAAGATTGGCGACCGTCCTCCACACTGAAGGACTTACTTGTGCCAAACACACCTGGTAGCAAAGACAAAACTCCGCAATCACGGAATCAAGCTCTTCACTCAAAAAAAAAAAACGCACCCAAAGTAAAGGGATACATATAAAAATATGTAAAACCTTCCTTGGGAAGGGTCATTCGCTCCGATAGATCAAGAGCAATGATATCCAACTCGTCGCATCGGTAGTCTTCCTTCACAGCAGCCCATGTACGAGGGTTAGCAGTAGGGAATTTCTCTTCACAATCCTTTGTGGTACTGAGTCTTCTTGGGATGATGGAACCCACCGTTGGAGGAGCAGAGTCCTCGACTTTGTTCTTTTTCTTTGAAGAACCGTCACACTTGGAGGAAGAAGCCATTGAATAAGAAGAAGGAAAAGGTCTTTGTTTGAAGAGAATTAGAGAAAGGATGGAGAACAAAGATGCAAATTAGAAGCTCTAAAAATTATGAAGTGCAAAGGAAAAGAATGATATGTATAAGTAAAATTTTGGCAGCTAAATTCATGGCCATGATTACCTTGATAGTCGGCAAAAGTTATGCTGAATCGTGAGATGACGCGTGTTCGGGGCATTAAATACGGAGAGACGTGCGTCTAATCAACTGTCAGAAGCCTTCAGAGGGAGTTATAGTCATTTCCGCCAAAAGAGTGTTTCTACCAACTTCCCGGTAACACAAAGTTATGTCACCGGAAAGCAGGGGGACTATCTGTATAGGGTGAAATATGATATGACACGTGGTCATCTAAAGGAAAGACACGTGGAATCCAAGTCGGGGATGGCTGAAGATCGAATGCAGCCATGCCGCTTGTCATCAGAATGTTAACGTTCATAAAGGTGTATTAAATGCTCTGCACTCGGTAGCATTTAATAAGGAATATTCTGCAGCATTAAGAGCGACGGCCCGCTACAGAGAATTTGACATTTTTTTTCACCAGTACATCTTAAGCAATGACCCTTATAATTGGCATTAAAGTAGAGCACGATCCTAGGACCTCCTTACCTAAACACAACTATAAATAGTGAGCCCAGTTATCACAGTAAAGGACACGAATTTTCTGGCTAAACTTAGACTATATTCTATACAAAGCTTAATACAATCTTACTTTTTTGCTTTTTGGTCTCATCATTGCTGTGCCCGGAAACTTTATTTCCTGAACTATCATCTCTGCGATTTTATCTACATTTTAAGGCTAACTATTGTATATTTCGTCAATTATTACATTATTTCAGGATCAAATTAGTTCACTTGTCTAGAAATCACGTTTTCATTCAACTGTACCGTTTTTCCGGTAAACAACTGCTTTGTTGTAGGTACTTTACTAATTGAAAATTAATTTTCTTAAATTAGTGGGAGGTCCAAGAAGCACCAAAATATAAACAATATGGTCTAAGATTAACTTAAACGTAATTCAACGCCAAAAAAAGAAAAAGAAAGAAAGTGAAAGGGAATCTGGAAAAGCCAAAGACAAAAAGATAAGAAAGAAATCTGTGGAAAATTCTTTGATGACACCGTAAAGCAAAATACGTACGAATCGAAAGCTCACAAAGAAAAAGGGCCAGGAACAGCTGACGCCATATATTATTATGTATATTTATTACTCCTAAAAAAAAAGAAAAATAGAGATGGATAGTTTTACACGGTAAATAAAAATACCAAAGGAGAGAAAACGCGTGACTTGAGAGCTCAAGTGAGTGGTGAATCCAAAAGGATTTTTTNGTTAGTGCCTTCTACCCCCCCCCTCCCCACTTCGGACACCTACAGGTCAGTAATCTATTTCTGAAACACACACACACACACACATTAAGATTTTGTAGAAAGGTTAAAATATTGAAACGGATCACGAAGAATTTGATTTAATAGGTAAACCCAGAAAGAGAAATAAATTGATAATATATATAACCCCTAAAGATTTGGTGAAGAATTTGATTGTTATTTCTTTTATTTATTTGTTAGATTTAATCTGTTGATTTGTTTCATTGGTTATAATTATTGTTCTTTTGGAGTGATTAATTCTTAATAAAGGTCAACGTGTTGGTGGGGGATTTGGGGGATTTCTGGTTGATACTTTGTGAAGGGTTCTTGTTAAAGGGATTATGGCTGTGAATTTTGCTATATTGTTCTAATTTGGTTGCTGATTAGTGGGTTCTTACTGGATTTGGTTTTGGATTACGGATTGAAGTAGCCATGCTGCTAGTTAGTGTTTGTTTGTTGTTACTTATCACGACGGTGGTGTCTAGCGTGCACCTCGAGTATTCCACCGGGTATCTGCTACCTCTGACCACCATAGGTATTAGATGGGGTAGAAATCACTTAGTGTTTTTATCCTCCGTTAGGATTTGAACCTGAGACCTCATGGTTCTCCTCCAAGTTCATTGATCACTTGGCCACACCCTTGGTTGTAGCATTGCGGTGGATGAGTGAGAAAAACCTTTAGTGTGTGAGTTTGTGTTCTTCTTAATGTGACTGGCTGTGAAATTATGCTATAGTGTTTGTGTGTCATTGATTACTGGGTTCTGTGTTGTGGTTGCTAATGTTTATATCGCTAGTATCATGTTGGCTTTTGTTACATTATGTTGCTATTATAATTTAGGGATTGTTATAGGGTTTCTTGAGATAGCAATATAGCATCAGGAGTGTTGAACTAGTTTTTGCCAAGTGGGGTGGCTATTAGATTTGTGGCGATGCTTAATGGATTGATCAATAAATAGTCCCTGATATAAGTCGCTGAATTGTTAAATTTTGAGTTTAAAGGCCATGAAGACATTAAATAATTTTGTATTGAAATGTATCTTAGCTTAGTCTCTGAGGAAAGTTGTGCATAACCATTCTATTTATCTTCTTATTAAATTATATTTTTATTCTAACCATTTTGAGCTCTCACCATACCACACAAATCACAATTTTTCTTTTGGCTGAGGTCGACTGGTTGATTTTGTTCTTGCTTCCTACCTGCTTTTTCCTTTTCTGTTGAGCCCGTGGTGATGAAGTGTCATGCTTTTCAAGTTCAGAGAAGACATACTTACCATTCTACTTTTGTTGCACTTTGAACAGAATAACTGCTTAGACTTCTCATATGAAGCTGGTGCAGTCCCTGAATTAACTGGTTGATTGTAAAGAGAAGAGGAGAATTTTTCTTTCTGTTGAAGTCAGACTTCTGTTTAAGACTTTTGCATCCCATGTTTTCAATACTTACCTCTCAGTCAGTGAACTTAGATGGCCAGTTCCTTAATAGGGCTACACCGGAAAAGCCAAACTAACCAGTTCCAATTATTAATGGAGCAAGCAAATAACCGTAGCAATGATGAGCATGTTATTGACATAACGAGTAGCAGTGATGCATCTTCATCAAGCAACCCCCATGATAGACCAGTCAATAACTTGATGCATGAACAAGCTGAAGATCAGCCATCAACAAGCACAGCAGTGCCTGTCTCACAACATGCATTTTCTTCTGCTAATAGATCAAACTTGAGGAACTCATCATTTGTTCGAAGAGGAAATGGGCGTAGCCGCCATCGGAGTCCTCTGAATTCCTTGCTATGGATATCCATTGAATTAGTCTTGACAGTGAGCCAAATAATTGCAGCAATTGTAGTGTTGGCCGTGTCAAGGGATGAGCACCCACGTGCTCCACTATCCCAATGGATCGTCGGTTATGCATCTGGGTGTGTAGCAATTCTCCCTCTTCTCTATTGGCGTTTTCGTCACAGAAACCAGAATTCAGATCAGGATTCATCTCAGCAGCCACAGGGTGCTTCGCAGACTGAACTCTCATCCAGACCTTCCTCAAGTACAAGGACTTCAGAAGTTGAAGGTCGTCAGACAACTGGTACAGCTTCTATAGGTGGTCAAAGTAGTGGACTACAGAGCAGAAGGTGCATTCTATTTCTTTTCCATAAATGGGAAGTTCAAAATTATCGTATAGTAATAATCCACATAAATTGCAGTAGAAAAGAAATAAGCGTAATAGTGCTGTTCACTTGGTAAAACTTGTTCTTATTAAACCACTCCTCTAAGCATGTTACCTTTCTAAAAAAAAAATTAACCACCTCTCTGAAGTCTTACAAATTTCAAAGCCGGAATTTTCATTTCTGGTATGTTTTAGCTTAACCCTGCACTTCATTGCAAGACTGGACATGTGTAATGGTGTACAGTCCCTTCATTTGATGTACACCACTATGATTGAGTAGGCATGATTAGCATGTTGGGGCTGAAAATGGGCATCATTTACCATCCGAAAGAGGGAACATGTACCCATAGCATTAATTTTGGAATATTTATATATTTGAGAAGCAATACGTTAGTTTCAAAATTGAGTAACATCGTCAGGTAGATAACATTCATGACAAAGTAATTCAGTCTGATATTTTGGGAAATATGCAACTTGTTTTGATGTGTTCCTTATGCTTTCTGTTTTGTGGCGAGTGAATTTACTTGATTGAAATGATCCAGGCCAAAATATTGAGTGGCTTTCACAGATGGCCAATATTTCTGGAACCAAGGACATGACCATATTTGTAACTCAATAATGCTTTTGGCATTGATAATGTTCTTCAACTAATTGTGACTGATACTTAAATGTCTAATAGATGTTGGATGACAATATCTGCCTCACAATGTTCTTCCTTTTCCATTATTTTGCATTCATCTGGTATTGGAAACTTGTAGTGAAATTAATGTACAAGATGGCAGGAGCAGTGTGCTGTTGCATTGAGTACTAAAGTAGCCCGTTTCCCTATTGCAGGTTAAAGACACTCGTTGACTACTTTAAAATGGCACTAGATTGCTTTTTTGCAGTGTGGTTTGTGGTTGGCAATGTCTGGATATTTGGCGGACACTCTTCTTCCTCTGAGGCTCCTAACTTGTACAGGTGATGTTTAATTAGTGTTCTCATTTTAATGTATATATGTACTTTTCTCTCTTCTCTACCAGCATTCTAGTTGCTCATGTTTCTATTTATTCTCAGGTTGTGTATAGTATTTCTAACCTTTAGCTGTATCGGGTATGCGATGCCATTTATTCTATGTGCAACAATCTGCTGCTGCCTCCCCTGCATTATTTCAGTCATGGGCTTCAGAGAAGATCTGAGTCAAAACAAAGGAGCCACACCAGAATCAATTAATGCTCTTCCAACCTATAAATTTAAGGTAAAGAAAAACAAAAGTGGCAACAAAGAAGCTGCTGAAGGTGGGATTGTGGCTGCAGGAACAGAAAAGGAGCGTGTCATATCGGGAGAAGATGCGGTAAATTTTTCCCATTCTGACATAGTTCTTTCTGGTTTATTTTGTGTCCGTTTAGTGGCAAAATTCTCTTTTGAAGAATGAAGAACTTTGCAAGCTTGAACCTCCACCATCCTCCATTTGAAATGGGGAAAAAGAAAGAAAAAAGAGAATTATTTATATTCATTTTCCTACCAATAACTTCCCCTCCCTCTGTCTCTCTCTCTCTCTCTCTCTCTCTCTCTCTCCCACTGCTGTTTTTGCAAAGTCATACCCTGTGGTTTATATGACTTCTTGCTTTGGCTGGCGGTATGAACAGATTACTTCGGATTGATCTTAGTTTGGTTTTGCCCCATGAGTTTGAACCGGGGCTAACATTTCAGAGCTTCTTTTGTGCTAACATATCAAAGTTTTTTTTCCCCCTACTTTAGAATGACAATTGCATCTGAATGGAATGTGAACCCTGTTATGCTGCTTTTCCTCAGTTCCATTGAGCCACTAAGGCACTAGCGCTCGAAAAAACTATGACGTTTATTCAGTAGTTCATTCCTTTCTTCTCCATTGGTACTTGAGACTTTGTGGACTTCAATACCTGGGTGTTCGGAGTATAGCCTCTAGCAGGGGCGAAGCTATGTTGGCTTTTAAATTGACCACCCTTCGTCGAAAAATTATTACCTACATATAAGGTAAAATATTGCTTGTTATTGATTAAAAATAGACTTTGAACACCCTTGCATAGCCCACTGGCAAAGGGTGTTTAAAATTTGAACATCCTTATTGAATTTTCTGACTTCGCCACTGACCTCTAGCATTACTTCTTACTGGCATATGGAGAAAAGCCCCGGGGAATCCTTTGATGACACTCTAAAATTCCACATACTTCGCATTTTAAATGAGTATGACGAAGAAAAAGTTATATAGGCTTGTTTCTCTTTGTAGAGAGAATCCTCCTCTAGATTCATTCTTTCCCACTGTCTATGTTAAGATGATTGCTGTTGTGTCTTGTTAACTAAATTTTGAGAAGAAAAAATAGATGAAGGGTTGTGTTATCCGTTGTATTTGGGTCCAGACAAAGGGTACAAATCATAAAATTAAATACATGACCCTAAATGACATCTAATAGGTCTCAAGTTCTACGAATGCATGTTCGTTGCCTTCAAAGGTTATCATACACTTCAGCACTTGAACCTGCAGCAAGCATACATTGTTGGGTTCTTCCTCGAGCTGATGCAAGCCAACTGAAACATTAAAAATTGCTTACACTCAGATTGTTTATCTGGTTGCTTTGTTCTGCTATGAAAAAGTACCAATCTTTGAGAAGCTTTCTTCTGCTTAGGCTGGGTTTGTTTCGTCCCCGCCTTTTCTACCACAGTGAGGCGAACAGATTGACTTTTTAACTTAATTACAAACTGGAGATTCCACTTTACCTTTGTTGGGGAGATTATAATTGTCTCCCAAAAGCAAACTGCCACTTTGTCTTGTCCACATTTTTTAAAGATCCTTTGCTATGTATTGGTTTAAAATATTTTGGGCTGTGAATTCTCTCAATCCAAGTGGTGTCTTTTGCGAAGCTCCTAACTAGAAATATTAACACACACACACACACACACACACACACACACACACATATATATATATATATATATATATATATATATATATAGCTTTTATACACACACACACACACACACACATATTATAATATATTGATTGATGGAGCTGATATAGCGGACCTCAAGGTCCTTAGCAACAACTTTTTCTTGAACTAAATGTTAGTCAAGTTCAATATGTTTTTTTCGAGTATGAGAAATAGGATTTGCTGCCTGGTAGCAGTTAGGTTATCACACCACAGTTTTGGAGCTTGAGGAAGCACTCCTCCAAGCTTTCGGAAAAGATTTTGTAACCGTGGTAGCTCAGCTGTTTCAGGCTGGCAGCTGCCAAGCCCCTATATTCTAACTCGGTGCTTGAACGAGTAACCACATTCTTTGGAGCTTCAAGAAGACTTAGGCCCAAGAGAAGCACAGCAGCCATACGTGGACCTTCCATCATCTATGCTTTTTGTTTCCTGCCTAGTCGGCGTCAAACTAGTGAAGGTTAAACTAGGAGATGCTTTCAAGAGCAAATATATTAGGAAGTTCCTATTCACATGATAGTACACCTTTTCAATGTCTAATTTATACACCAGAGGCATGTCCTACTCAATAAAAACCAACCTTTCTGCTGAACTTAAACTGTCATTTATTAATCCTCTCCTACAAACCGAGTTACTGAATGTGCTGGTTTCCCCCCCTCATTTAGTGGTTATTCTAGTGGAATTGGTTGGCGAAGTGCACTTGTGACTTCAAACTGTGTATTTGTGATTACCCCCCGCAAAAAAAAAGAAAAAAAAAAAGCACACGAACACACATACACCCCTTCTCAATCCTTCCAATTTTTAGCACCTTTAGTTCCAAGTAATAAATATTTAGAAGCAAAAACTTGCTGGAGGGTCTCAGGGAGGGTAAAACATGTCTGGTACGATACCATGCAATGATATATTTGGTAAAAGTCATTGTGTTATGGTAAAAATTCATGATACTCTTGAGTTATAGGTAATTGACTGCAGAAATGAGTTGAGTGGCATTGAAATTGCTGAATCATGAGAGAAGAAGATGTGAAGGGAAAATAGTAGGTGGAGACTTATGCTAAAGCTAAGGGTAGGGTTGCAGAAAATGGGGTAGGAGTTGAGAGAAAGTATTGGGTGAAAAAATCACATATTAACCTGAAACTATCCTACATCCAGAATTATCCAAATTGTGGGGACACATGACCTTTTTCAAGACTGAAATAGTCTAGACCTCAAAATGGAAGATAAAGGTGCTAGCTTACATTTGAGCTAACCAGTTGCCACTCAAAAGTTGATTGCGATCGCTCATGAGTTAACCAGTCATGAGTTGATTGCTACACTCACTTCTAACAACTTGCTGTACATGTCCTTATATATCACTTCCTAGCTTCCTGGAGAAACTGCTAAATTACTACTGCAAGCTCAATTCCAGCGTTAGGATCAAAAAGTGCCTGTGAATTAAAAACGTCTGCATCAATCAATCGACAAATTATGCTGAACAACTGGAGATAATTATTCATGGAAATAAGTCCTTATGTATGTCGATATCTGCACTTAGCTTTGCATCAGGTCTGGTCATACAATGTGAGTTGGTGATAATATGGTTTCTCTGTCCATCTTCGCATAATCTGTTTGTGAGCTATTCTGGATAATATGTTAACAGATATCCCTAGTTGGTAGTGAAGCCTTCTGGTCATCCACTAAGAAATTACAGACGTGAAAATAGGTATGTCGGTTAGCAGTATGGGAATGTAGGTTCCACCTGAGATCATAATGTGGACTGACAAGTATGTTTGGGAATTTGGCCTAAATACGTGAGAATATTAGACTCCAGTATATCCATAGTGCAGCTTACTATCAAAAGTAGAAAGCCAGTATGCTTCTCATAACCTTAGAATGTTCCGAATTTCAGAGCTGACATGATCTGCTGATTATGCAGAGACCATTATCTTCCAAAATTATTGAGCCGACGGTCTTCCGGAAACAGGATCTCTACCTTCACAAGGTAGGGGTTAGGCCTGCGTACATACTACCCTCCCCACAGCCCACCCCACACCCCACTTGTATTCGTGGGAATACACTGGTTATGCTGTTGCATTGTCTTCCAAAACAAAACTTTTAGCACAACCTTGTTGTCACAATGCTTTTGATTATGAATTTTTTCATTTTCTGTTGCTTGATGTCATGCTATTTTTTTTCCTTTTGCTGGGTGTTGCTTGACGTCACACTAACACCATTGTCATTGGAAAATTTAGAGACTTTGTATAGATTCTTAACCTTAGGTATAATGTATAATCACTGTGTAGAGATCACAGAGGATACGTGCCATTGCTGCTGGAAAAGCACTTGTTCTACACTTAACAGTGTACACCCCAAAAGAAATTGGACTGGTCAAAGGGCATGTAACCCTTTGAAATATTTTCACCAATTCATCTTAATAATTATTTAACCCTTTGGTTTCACAGGCATGTTGCATTTGCTTGGCAAAGTATGTGAACAATGATGAGCTGAGGGAGTTACCCTGTTCTCATTTCTTCCACAAGGACTGCGTGGATAAGTGGCTGAAAATCAACAACACATGTCCGCTTTGCAAAGCTGAGGTCGGTGAGACCCTTTTGAGCTCTCTTACTGAAGCAACTGCAAATTTGCGTCAGACTACCACATTTTAAGTCGCCACCCCTGTCCACATGCTTAGTATAGAGATTGCTTTATAAAGGAATAGTAGTTGCGTTGATATATTTTTCATTTTCTTCCATCACTTTTTCTGATGTTCTTTTGGGCTAAAAGTTGTTAGCTTGTTAGATTTATACTTGTGTTGCAAAATTAAGATTGCTCGGTTAGTAGAAAGCAAGATGGCATTTTTTCCACAATTTGGCGTGCGATGCCAATTACTAAATACATGATTGTATTAGCATTCGATAAACATGTAGTCTATGTGCAAAAGTTTGCTGGTTGTCAACACTCGACAGCTATGTAGGCTTTTACTTTTCCTGTAATTAAGTGAGAAAGTGAAAGTGCAAGGGATTATATTTGCAAGAAAGGGGGCATCAATCATACTTATGTTTTCTCACCAGTTTTTCCATTTTCCATTTTAACGACTTCTTACTAGTTTTCCTTCAATTGCATTCAGCGGACTGGTGTATTTGGAATGCATATATTACTATTTACTATTAGTTTCTTCTTTCTCTGTATTTTCGTCCAAAAGCTGTCGTCTGTATACCCTCTATGTTGCCCTAAATATTTGACTCTGCTATTTAAAATATATCTATAATCTATAATGTATTCACTGATTAACTAGGACTGAATATCCAGAATTTTTGTATTCTGAATTTTTGAGCTGCTAAATTGAAATTCAGGATTTAGTGTCCTAAATTTTTGAGCTGATAATTAAAATTCAGGACTAAGTGTCCTGTAATTCAAAATTTAGGACATACGATTCAAATTTCTGGACATAATTTTTAAACTTCAGGACACGATCCGAAATTTGAACTTTAGGAAGCTATATCGTGAAGTTTGGACGAATTGGCTAACCTATGAATATATTGTAAACCGTGGATAGTCATGCATGAACAAGATCATTTAGGAGCCAAATAAGAAATATAGAGAGATAAAATAATAGTTTCTTATACCTGTTGATGAAAAAAGGAATCAGCTTACATTTTTGAAAAAAAAAAGAGTTAAAAGGCTGAAATTTAACAAAAGGACCAATTGGAACCTCGGCCGATTCTCGATTCAACTTTGAACTAAAAAATGGTTAATTACAAAAATTAATAGAATATTTACCTATTTATACTATATTATATACTTATTTTTTCAAAAATATTATCATTTAATTACCTTAGCATATATAATTTACCATTTAAATATAAAAAAATATATCAAACTCCAAACATCTCTATTTTCTCACCCTTTTCTTCCTCCCTTATTCCGCCCAACTCCAATTTGTTAAGAAGTTTGTGTCATGTTGCCACTCAAACCGTGTTGAGATTTGCTCCAGTAAGAGATACTCATTTCGGATCATTTTAACTAATTTTTTTTGGGTTGTTTTTACAAATATTAAGGATATATATTTATTTGTATTAATTAACAATGAAATTGACAACATTAACCATAATTTATTTATTAAAAATACAATAAATATTCCTAGGCTCTTTATCCAAGGACAACTTTGAAAAAAAAAAGTTAATTCCTTCTTGATATCTGAAATAATCAAATATTTTAGACCACAAAAAAATGATAAAAAATCAATTAAAGTGAACCAAAAAGAGTAAGATTTATTTTGGTAAAAAATAAGTAATAATCATGGTTATTTTTTGTCGCCAAATTATCTTCGCCATTTAATGACTTTTAATGGGGCATTTGCATCTATACCCGCTTTTTGTGTCATGTTTTAACTTGTGCCCGCTTTGCAAAAAAAATTGCAAGTGTACCCGCTTTTTCGCATAACTTCAGCATACGGGGCTGAAGTAGCAAAGACAATCATGCAAAACTTCAGCATTCTAGTAGACGGGCCTGAAGTAGCAAGTGTGCTGAAGTTTTTATTTTTGTAACTGGCAAACTTCAGCTCTGAAGTTTTTGTTTTTGTAACTGGTGAACTTCAGCTCTAGAGCTAAAGATTTTGTTTCTGTAACTGGCGAACTTCAGCTCTAGAGCTGAAGTTTTTGTTTTGTAACTGGCGAAATTCAGCTCTAGAGCTGAAGTTATTTAGTTCATTTGTAAGAACTTCAGCACTATATAAGCTGAAGTTTTTGAAAAAGCTTTCTAACATACTAGATAAATAAGTCATAAATTATCATAAATCAGATTGCCAACAATATCTAAATCATAAATTTTGGAAACAATAAACGTGAAAAGAACAAAATTATCACTGTCTACTAACTTACGCACGTGGAAATATTCATAAATTATTGTCTACTAACTTACGTAATTATTTATAATTTATTTTTAAATAATCTGATAAACATAGTTATGGCAATCATCCCATGAACTGAAGTTCCATAGCAACAGAAGAAAGAAGAAGAAGAAGAAGAAGAAGAAGAAGAAGAAGAAGAAGAAGAAGAAGAAGAAGAAGAAGAAAACGAAGGAGGAAAAGGAGAAGGAGAAAGGGGGCTGAAGTTATTTAAAAAGTGGATTCAAGTTAAAAGTTTTAAAAAAATGGGTATAGGTTAAATGGGGGCGACCAAATAGGGCGCCCCCTGCAATTTTTACCTTTTTAATGCTCTTCGAGATGCTCTCCAATCCTAAATTTCAAGTTCCTAAATGACTTGAGCAACATTCGAATTTCTCAATTTTATATTCCCCAGGTTAATTTTTACTTGTCCAATTTTAAAAATAGATTTTTACTTTTACTTGTCATTTTTAACATATCAAGAAGAAGATAATTTCCTTTTCTCCTGTTATACCAACACCATTAATTACTCATCTCAAATCATTTTCTCAAAATCATTAAAAATATGCATCAATTAATATGTGTATCATGGTAAATTATGCACTTCATTTATTATTCCTTAAGAGCGTGAAAAGTCAAAATGTGACAAGTAAAAGTGAGCGGAGGGAGTATGTAGCAGGAAATAAGTAACAATCTTATATGTTTGCGGCAATTATAATGTCTACTAAATCCAATCCAAAACGACTAATTATACTCCTTTAGCATCCCTTTTTATAGCCGCTATATTTAAAATAATTACCGCTAAAAGTTCACATCTTTAACGGTAATTATTTTGTGGTAATTAAAACAACCATAGTATCCCTAAACATCTTATTTCGCCATTTTAGAGTCCGTTTTAATGGCTAATGTGTCTAACTAAATTTCCTCTAAAAGTCAATATCTTTAACGCCAATAGTTTCAGCAGTTATAACAACTACAATATCCCTTGTGAGAACATCTAAATTTGCCCTTTTATCGTCCATTTTTATAGTTGGTATATCCAACTAAATTAGTACTAAAAGTCACAAGCGATAATAGCAGTAATTTAGCCACCTTTAATAATAGTTACTACATTCGTCCAAAATATGACCCAAATAATAAAATATATTAATATTAATTCAAAAAAAATATAATATCTCATTAATTCTTAATAAACAAAAGAACGTACTAATAAAAAATATTAACGTCATAGTAAATATATTTTTTTAACTAAATAGGTAATGTCATTATATAATTAATCCAGACGAATGATGGTCTTCAAATGATTTCCGTAACTTTTCATCATTTTGAAATCTTCCACCCACTAAATTATCGAACATTATGACCTGAATTTAATAAATAACAGTATCAAAAGATAAAATATAATGTGAAAAAATATCTCGAAGATTCCATCATGGTCAGATTCTTTGTCAGCCAACTCCCCCACCTAACATCTATAAGAGAAACAACTAGATAGATTAATAGGCGAACAAAGTGGATGTGCAAACACCTAAAGATAGTTTCTTTCTTTGTTATGATAGAGAAGAAACAAAAAAAATTCAAAAGCAGAGTGTTAGATTGGAGAAGTAAAAAACAAGTTGCATGCTAAGTTCAGTAGCAAATATTATAGTCGCCAAGTTCTTTTTCTTAAACATGAATACTAGATTATGGTTACATGCTATTAATGAATGTCACAAGTAGGTGACACAAAATTACATAACTGCTATAGGCTGCACCAAATCAATTTTCTTTGAGAAACATATGAACGTCTGATGCAAATGCGACAGAAGACAAATGCAACAATAACTAATTTTTTATGGAAAATTTCTTATGTCAAGAACCTGCTAAAACATGGATATAAAACCTTGTTAATATAGATGAAATAAGACTTTCCGACCGTACAGAAGGCACCAGAGGTTAGTATTACCACTAGACACCAAAACTCACAAGCACTAATCGCAGAGAGAGTATTAATTTTCTCTCCAAAAACTTCACTAACTATGGTATATACTGTGGAAACATAAAATAAACAGCCACCTTTTATGTCCCAACAGTCAACCACATGCACTCATCATGTAACTTCTCCAAGAGAATTCCGTGATGCACCGTGAGAAACGCATAAGGACAATAAGAAAGGTGGAGGGGATTCTCTATCCAGGGTAGCAACACTTGTACAATAATAGGCTAAGCATATGTTTCATGCAGCAATAAGGGATATTTAACTTAAAGTATATATATATATATTTATATGTATATCGATTCATATTTTACTCGTGTTTCGTGAATTTCGGATATAAAATAAATTGATTTATGTTAATTCTTGGTGTTTTTATATCTAGGAATCATCCGGAGGTAATAGGGGGCAAAAGGTACGAGATTAGAGCCAAAAAGAAAAAAAAGTTGAAGATGGCGATTTCCAGGGCCACAGGCAGCGTGGGTCATCCCCAAAGATCTCGGCCAGAGCAGGCATATGCCAAACGTGAATACCTCCTAAAGCCACGGGCAGAACACTTGGTAAAGAGACCCAATCTTGAGTGAAATGAATGCAGCGACTTCGATCTTGTTCAACAAAATCATCACGCAGTAAATCAACAAAGCACAAAGTTACGTCTCTTTCACCTTGCCCGAGCCCCTCAGGGCCCCGTCCAAACATGCCAAAAAGTCACATAACATAATACAGACCTACTCAAGGCCTCAAATCACACCTAAAAACATCGAAACAAGGAATCGCACCTTAATTCAAACTTGATAAACTCTAAACTTTTCAACTTCCATAACTCGTGTCGAAACATAGCTAACCAACTCGGAATGAACCCAAATTTTTAACAAAAATCCCAAATGACTAACGAAGCTATTCCGATTCACGGAATCACAATAAAAATCTGATATTCTCAAAGTCAACTTCCGGTCAAACTTGTGAACTTTTCAATCCTTCAAATTTCCAATTTTCGCCAATTAGTGCTGAATCCTTCTACGGACATCCAAATGAAAATCTGAGCATACGCCCGAGTCCAAAATCACCATACGGACCTAACAGAACCATCAAAACTCCAATCCGAGGTCAAATACTAAAAAGTCAAATTTGGTCAACTATTCCAACTAAAAGCTTCAACAATGAAATTCATTCTTCCAAATCTATTTCGAACAACGAGAAAACCAAAACTAACGATTTACACAAGTCATAATGAATCATACGGAGCTACTCATGCCTCAAACTATCGAGCGAAGTTCAAACGCTCAAAACGACATGTCGGGTCGTTACATCTATGGGTTAGTTAACAATCCCGTTTGTTTTTACACTTAAATCGTCTAATTAATTTATCAGATTTATTAATTGACAAAGTTAATATTGCTCGTACCCTTCTCTCGAGGTACTGATCACATATTCAAGTTAACCTAACACCTATATTCCTATGGAATTAGAATTAATACGACGTATTAATAATTTTCGTATAATAACTAAGCAAGGTGATTAAGTATATTTCTATCCTAAACGAAAATCCATTCTCAATGCTCGAGTTCAAGGTCTTTCTCTACTCATCCTATATGCAATCTAGAATTCCCTCTCTCGAGTTCAATCCTAGATTCGTAGATAGAATTTAATTGGTGATCAAGCAATCAAATAATTAAGCACAAGATTGAATAAATAAACTAATATAATAAAATAATAAGAACAACTCAAGCTTCAAACTACAACGTTCATGCAACATCCAAAACTCTAGAACTAATAAACTATGAGACTAAAAGAAGAGAAGAGAAGAAAAACTAAAAATTCTTTCTCCAAGCGTGGGTTATGTTCTCCTCTTCCAAAGTGACGTGTCTCCCTCAAAAATATGTTAGATCTCCTCCAAATTAAGTTTAGACTTACTTTTATACGAGTTGCGGGGATGAGTCTTAGGCCGAAATAACCTTGTTCCGAGCAAAGTGGGAGATGTTTCCCGTCACCAGCGCCCATGGTAGTGTGAGGCGCTAGCCCTAGCGCTGGGAAAATAAGCATTCTGAAAATTAGGCCAGTGTTCCGAATTGATTCTGACCATTTTCCTTCATATTTGCATTGCTGGTTCTGCAGAATTTTGGGCTTCTGGTTTCCTTAATTGCGATCGCGGAATATGGATCGCGATCGCATAGAGTTGGTTGCTGGTAGGGAAGAAGTTGTTCTTCGCGTTCGCGAGTCCTCAGACGCGCTCGCAAAGCTTGTTTTAGATTGTGCAACGCGTTCGTGCAACCATTCACGTGTTCGTGCAATGATTTCGAGGCTGAGCTGGGCAGAGGCTGTTTCTCTTCACGTTTGCGATGTTGTTCCCATGATCGCATAGCTTTGAGAACCTTGTGTATCGCATTCGCGAGGCTGTTGATGCGATCACATAGAGTATTTTAGTAGCAGATTTATTTTCTTCATTGCAAACACGATGTCTTTTCTGCATTCGCGTAAGAGGGATGCCTGGGCAGAATTATAAGTACTCTATTCTGGGGGTTTCAGCCATTTTAGCATTTTTGGAGCTATGGAGCTTGGATTGAGGCGATTCTTGAAGCAATTTTCACCATGTGGATTGAGGTAAATATTCCCTACTTATTTTTGAATTTTCCTCATGAATCTATCTTCATTTTTGGCATTTGATTGAGGGTTCCAAAAGAGAAATTTGGAAGGTTTTTAGCCTAAAGTTTCATAATGTGATTTTTTGAGTTTTGAACATCGATTTGGAGTCGCATTGGAGTGAAACTAGTATGGTTGGACTCGTAATCGAATGGGTTTTCGAATTTTATAAGTTTCGTCGAGTTCCGAGGCGCAGACCACAGTTTTGATTTTTTGGCTGATTTAGGGCTTTTGATTAAGGATTAGACCTTTATCATTTGGAATTTTTTCCTTGGGCGTTATTTAACGTATTTGAGTTTCTTTTGGCTAGTTTTGAGACGTTTGGAACTCGGTACGCGCGAGATGGCATTTTGAAGCATCGTTTGGCTTGCTCGGTATTGGAATTGGCTTGTTCGAGGTAAGTAACACTTCTAAACTTGGTGCCGAGGGTATGAAACCCCGAATTATGTATTATGTGTTTGAGTGTTGAGGTAACGCATATGCTAGGTGACAGGCTTGTGGGCGTGTTGGCGTGCACCGTGTGAATTATGACTCCGCTATTTCTGTGGTACTATGTAGTTACATGACCTTATTTGTAACCATAAAATCTCTATGTACTAGTGTTATTGAGTTGTGATCCATGTAAAAATCCATGTCTAGGTTACATACTTATCCTGTTAGGACCCACTGAGGTCGTTTCTGCTGTTGAGCTATCTGCTTTCATAGCATTACATACTCATTCATATGCATATCATATCTTAGTTATCTGTTACCATTTATTGATACATCACATCATTATTGTTTGGGCTGATTTTTTATGACATTGAGAGCCCGAGAGACTAGAGAGATTGATGACTAAGTGAGGCCGAGGGCCTGATGGTGAGGATGTTAATGGTATTAGACTGTACGTCGCAACATGTTTTTATCGATTTATGATGGGAGCGGGCTGCACGCCGCAGCATGGTTTACTAATTTATGCCATGATTGACTTGTTATAGAGCTTGGGCTGAAGGAGCCCCTCCGGAGTCTATACACACCCCCAGGTAACGCAGGTACCTACTGAGTGTGAGTGCCGAGTACCGAGTGCTGAGTGACTGTGAGGACTGAGTGACTGGGAGGACTGAGTGACTGGGAGGACTGAGTGAATTGATACTCTGAGAGTGTGCATATGGTTTTATCATTGAGTTGCATCGCATTTGACATGCACACATGACATACATGCATAGAGATGTATTTTCCTCATGCTGTACGGTATCACGTCATTCATGACTTCTCACACATATTGACATGTAGGCATAAAGATGTATTTTCCTCATGCTGTACGGTATCACGTCATTCATGACTTCTCACACATATTGACATGTAGGCATAAAGATGTATTTTCCTCATGCCAATTGAAAATGAAACATTTACTGTGGAAAGCTTTTTGAGAAAAATTACAGTTTTCAAACTTACTCATATTTTTGACAATTTCGGTAAAGACTTGGGTTTTCACTGATATACTTGAAAAGCGGAACTATTTTCGGGGAATATGAATAGGATAAGTTTTTTTTATCTCTTAGTTATTTCTTTCTTATTTGTTTTACGTGTTATGAACTGTTGTTGGCTATTGATGTTGGACCCGACCTTTGTTCCAGCTCGTCACTACTTTCAACCTAAGGTTAGGTTTGTTACTTATTGAGTAAATGTGACGGTTGTACTCATACTACACTTCTTCACCTTACATACAGATGTTGGTTACTGATGTTGTTGTGATTGACGGGAGCTAGAATTGAAGATGTACCTGTGTTCCGGTTGTAGCTGCTTCTTGTTCATGGTAGCCTTAGATTTATAAAAATTTGTTTATGTATATTTCGAACAGATGATGTATTTATTTCATACCAGCTTTGTAAACTCTAATCTAGAAGCTCATGATTTGTACTACTAGTCCTTGGAAAATGTGTAAGATTGAGATAATTTCTTTTATTTAATTGTCTTATTAAATATTATTGGAAATTGGATAGTTATTAGTTGGCTTACCTAGCAGGTTGGATTAGGTGTCATCACGACTAGTTGGATTTTGGGTCATGACATATTGGTATCGGAGCCCTAGGTTCATAGGTTCTACAAGTCATGAGCAAGTGTCTAGTAGAATCTTATGAATCGGTATGATGACATCCATACCTATCTTCGAGAGGCTACAGGGAATTTAGGATAATTTCCCATCTTTCTTTCCTAATCGTGCAAAATTGATGCAACTTGAAACATAACTCTTTGAATTCGTTCCTGTAACGACCCGACCAGTCGTTTTGCATTATCGTACCCCGTTCCCCTAAATGAGACTTCCCATATCGGCTTTTTATTATTTATGACTTGCGGGGTGGTCCGGGATTCGGAGGTGTTTAGAGTGCTGCAGGAACAATCGTTTCCTTAAGGTTGGCCTTTAAAGCCAAGTTTGACTTCGGTCAACATTTTGGGTAAACGAACTCGGAATCGAGTTTCATCGGTTCCGATAGCTTCGTATGATGATTTTGGACCTAGACATATGTTCGGGATTGGTTTCTGATGATCCGGGAGCGATTCGGCGCCCAATATTGAAATAAGAAGTTCCTTAAGTTCCTATTGTGGTTTTGGACGTGTTTTTGTGTTATCGAGGTCTGAACGGAATTCTGAGATCGTGAAGAGTTCCGTTATGTCATTTATGACTTGCCTACAAAATTTGGTGTCATTCCGAGTAGTATATGTAGGTTTGGCGCGTTGTTAGCGAAGTCTAGAAAACTTAAAGTTCCTAAGTTTGGTTCTTAGGGTTTTGAGGTGTGATTTTGAGTTTTAGCATTGTTTTGGGTGTTCCGAAGGCTCAAGCGATTCCGTATTATGATTTGGGATTTGTTGGTATATTTGGACGAGGGCTCGGGTGGGCTCAGGGGCCTCCCAGGCACCCAACGGGGCTGAAAACCAGCTAAAATAGCTGCTGGTGCACCTGTTCTGGTGTGACCGCAGGTGCGGGACCACTCCTGCGGTCCCAAGCATCGCAAGTGCGGACAAAGGTCCGCAGGAGCGGAACCGCTGGTGCGGTCATCCCTCTGCAGGTGCGACCCCAGCCCCACTCGCCCAGTTCCGAAGGTGCGAGCCCCAGCTCGCAGGTGCGAGACCGCATATGCGGTCCTCGAGTCGCAGGTGCGGAACCCCTGTAGGCCAGGCAATGTGTTTCCTTTACAACACGGGATTTCACCCCCTTCATTCATTTTCCTCCACCATCAGAGTCTTGTGAGTTTGGGAAGATCACACCACAACCTAGCTGCTGTCAAGGTAAGTTAATTCCATCTCAGCACTAGTTTAATTCATGATCTTCTAGCTAAATTAACTACTAAATCATTGAAAAATCAAGAACTGGGTAGTAAGTTAGGGTTCTTGAGAAATTGGTGAATTACCTATTTATTGCTATAAATTCAAGTAGAAATCATATATTAACAATCTTTAGGCTTCGGGTGAGCGATTCCTTCGTGAATTTTCGGAATTTGAGCGTGCGGGCTCGGGGTTGGCTTTTGGGAATTCTTCAAGAATGTTGAATTATTGAATAAATAGGATAATTTCCCTACTTTTAGCATGCATTGATATCATTGTACCATATTTGGCTAGTTGCGAGTCCTCGGGTATAGAGTTCGGAGTTCGGGCGCATCCTTAGTCCGAGGGGTAGATTCGATACGAGGTGAGTCTCCTTTCTAACCTTGTAAGAGGGAACCCCATAGGTGTTATATATGCTGTGGGTAAGTGTTTTGGGGTTACGTGCGTACAAAGTGACGAGAGTCCTTACATGGTGACTATCATGCTATGTCGGGTAGTTTCAAGGTTCACAAGCATGTTTATATGTGCCTTTTATGTATCTTTAGGTGTTCTTTGAGCTGCCTATTACTTTTGAATTGATATGGAAACGTGGAAAGTTGCAGTTGAATTCCCATTTGAATAATCCTAGTTACAAGTATAGCCCCTACTGAGCTTATTGATAAATTCGGTATGTACATGTATATTTATGAGAGTCAGCGCTCGAATAGCAAGTATGATTCGCGATCTAGGGAAGCTTTATGATATTCAGTATAAGTGTGTTAGCACTCAAATTGCAGGTATGGTTCGCGATCGAGGGAAGCTTTATGATATTCAGTATAAGTGTGTCAGAACTCGAATCGTAGGTATGATTCGCGATCGAGGAGAGCTTTATAGAAATTTGGTATAAATGTGTCAGCACCCGAGTCACAGGTATAATTCGCAAGCGGGGGCAGCTTTACGACTATTCAGTAAATAGATATTTTCGACTCCGGCCAGTTGTCTTACCCTTGTGTGCGCTTGGCTATTTGGTAATGTTTTCATGGATATTGACTTGACAGATATTTGGGGGAAAAAGGAAAGTGTACATTGGTTCTTATTTTCAGTAGTTTCCTGGATTTTCTGTACTTGATAGGTATCTGCTGCTTACTGTCTCACACGTCTACTGCATTTCGTTATATCCTGTTTTGTATTATTATTGTTGGACCTTAGTGAGTGTCATGTCGACCTCTCGTCACTACCTCTTCGAGGTTAGGCGGGATACTCACTGGGTACATATATATTTATGTATTTATCTACTCATGCTGCACTTCTGTACTTAATTGTACAGGTTCTAAGGCTGGTGCTTCTGGTTATCCGACCGGAGCTTGACGTATATTCTGGACCTGACTCCACGATGAGCTGCCTCCCTTGGTGATTCTCAGCAGTGCTATGGAGTTATCTTTTGTTCATTTCTGTCTACTTCTCTCAGACAACAGTACAGTTTGTATAATATTTTGTATATCCTACTAGTTCGCCTGTTGACTTGTGACACTAGTTCCTGGCATGCACATAGTAGACTCTTTATTTTGGGACTATATATATATTGGATCATGATCATTGTGGATGTATTTACTTAGGTTGGTTAATGTTTCCGCTTTTATTTAAATGATCTAAGCTTAAAACTTTGGGGAATATGTGGGGTTGATATGTTAAATAAGGATAATCTCACTAGTAAACAACTGTTTGCTTGCCTGACTCCGGTGTTGGATTTTGGGTCGTGACAACATGGTATCAGAGCACTAGGTTCACGTAAGTCTCACGAGTCACGGGCATACCCAGTAGAGTCTTGCGGATCGGTACGGAGACGTCTGTACTTATCTTCAGGAGGCTACAGGGTGTTAGGAAAACTCTCTTTATTTATATTCTATCGTGCAATCGGTGAAGTACATAAACTTATTCTTCTATTCTCTCACAGATTGTGAGGACGCGCGCACCGATGTTCCTGATCCGGGAGATGCCGCTATCCCCGCCGCCTGTAGTCGTTGTAGAGGCAGGGGAAGGGCACCGACCCGAGGTAGGGGACGAGGGCGTCCTAGAGCTATTCCAGTTGCACCACCGGAGGATCCCATCTTAGAGGAGCAGGACGAGGTGCCTCCAGTAGATCCTACTCCAGCAGAATTCATGACAGCGCCAGGCTTCCAAGAGGCTATGGGCCGTATGATGAGATTCATGGACACCATCTCCCAGGCTGGTTTATTTCCAGAAAAACCTGCCACTTCACATGCGGGAGAGGGAGTCCAGACCCCTACTGCCCAGGACGCAGGACAAGCAGCTACAACACATCATACCTTGGGTGCACTGCCCATGGGTGGTACCCAACCTGTAGTAGCAGCACCGTAGCCCAGACCAGCTGCGGATGGCAATCAGCAGAAGATGTTATACAGATAGACTCGGTTGCGCCCTCCAGTCTTCGGGGGTGAGCGAGGTGAGGATGGCCAGGACTTCATTGATAAGTGCAGGGATAGACTGCACAACATGGGGATCCTAGCATCCCATGGAGTGGATTTCAGCACATTCCAGTTAGAGGGAAGAGCTCGCAGGTGGTGGCAGTCTTATATTCTCAGTAGGCCAGCAGATTCCCCTACTGTCACTTGGGAGCAGTTCACACAGATGTTCTTGGACAGATATATTCTACCCTCTGAGAGGGAAGAGCTGCGGGGTCAGTTTGAGCAGTTAGAGCAGGGATAGATGTCCGTGATAAATTATGAGGCCAGATTTTCAGAGCTGTCACGCCATGCACTTATGATATTACCCACCGATGCTGAGAGAGTGCGGAGGTTTGTAGCAGGGTTTCATCCAGGTATTAGATCCACCATGGATCGAGAGGTGGATATGGGTACTCCTTATCATCTCGTAGTGGATATTGCTCGCAGGATCGAGGGTTATCGGTCCAGGAGCAGGGAGCAGGGAGCAGGGTCAGCAGGATAAAAGGGCTATGTTCTCAGGAGATTTCAGGGATTCCCCAGCTAGGAGCAGAGGTCACTTTGGGGGTGGTCAGCCCAACAGGCCTTCTTATTCAGCACCTCCACTACCTCCCCGAGGTGTTCCAATTAGGCCCTAGTTCATTGCTATGCCAGAGCGCTCCTACCGTCCTCCAACTATTCAGAGTTCTCCTAGTGGTTACTCCAGTCGCCAGAGATCCTCCAGTTCTTATTTCAGTGCTATGCCAGAGGGTTCACATTGCTCTCCGTCCATTCAGGATTCTTCTTCTTCGGGGCAACATGATATGCCACCTGTGAGATGTTATGAGTGTGGGGACCTGGGCCATGTGAGGAGGGCTTGTCTCAGGTTTCGGGGCAAGACAGTGCAGCAGGGTTATCAGCCTATGAGTTCAGCACCAGCAGTCCGGCCACCTAGAGGTGGAGGACATGTCGGTAGGGGTCGTCCTAGAGGTGGAGGCCAGTCAGGAGGGGGTCAGCCAACTTCTATCCACTCTGGGGGAGCTCAGTCTTTAGGTGCTACAACTAGATTTTATGCCATTCCGGCCAGATCAGATGTAGTGGCCTCAGATGCCTTGATCACATGTATTATCTCAGTATGTGGTAGAGAGGCTTCAATATTGTTTGATCTAGGATCCACTTATTCATACGTTTCAACCCTATTTGCTCCTTTTCTAGACGCTTCTCGCGAGTCCTTGGGATCTCCTATATATGTGTCCACTCCTGTGAGCGATTCTGTGGTGGTAGAGCGGGTGTATCGATCTTGTGTGATCACCTTCTGTGGGTTCGAGACCATAGCTGACCTTTTATTGCTCGACATGGTTGATTTTGAGGTTATTCTAGGCATGGATTGGCTATCTCCTTATCATGCCGTGCTTGATTGCCATGCCAAGACAGTTGCTTTAGCCATGCCCGAGTCACCTAGGCTGGAGTGGAGGGGTTCATCAGTTAGTGCAGCCAGCCGGGTTATTTCATTCATGAAGGCTCGACATGTGGTCGAGAAGGGTTGTCTGGCCTATCTTTCTTATGTGCGGGAAACCATCACTGAGTCTCTGACGATCGATTCAGTGCCAGTGGTTCGAGATTTTGCGAATGTATTTCCTTCGGATCTTCCGGCATGCCTCCGGACCGTGATATTGATTTCTGCATTGATTTAGCTCTAGACACCCAGCCTATATCTATTCCTCCATACCGTATGGCTCCGAAAGAGTTGAAGGAGAAGTTTGAGGAGTTATTAGCTAAGGGGTTCATCAGACCGAGTGTATCGCCGTGGGGTGCTCTAGTTTTATTTGTTAAGAAGAAGGATGGGTCTATGCGGATGTGTATTGATTACCGCCAGTTGAACAAGGTTACCATTAAGAACAAGTATCCTCTACCGCGCATCGATGTTTTGTTTGACCAGTTGCAGGGTGCTCACATGTCTTCTAAGATTGATTTGAGGTCGGGTTATCATCATTTGAAGATACGAGCCTCATATGTTCTGAAGACTACATTTCGTACCAGATATGGCCATTACGAGTTCCTAGTGATGTCCTTCGTCCTGACTATGCCCCAACAGCATTCATGGATTTGATGAATAAGGTGTTCAGACCTTATATTGATTCCTTCGTCATTGTCTTCATTGATGACATTTTGATCTATTCGTGGAGCCTGGGTGAGCACAAGCAACATTTGAGAGTTGTGCTTCAGACCTTGCGAGAGCAAAAGCTATATGCTATGTTCTCCAAGTGTGAGTTCTGGTTAGAGTATGTGGCATTTCTGGGGCATGTGGTATCCGGAGAGGGTATCAAGGTTGATCCTCATAAGATTGAGGCGGTTCAGAGTTGGCCGCGTCCTATTTCAGCTACAGAGATCAGGAGCTTTCTAGGCCTAGCAGGTTATTTTTGCCGATTTGTGGAGGGTTTCTCTTCTATTGAAGCTCCATCGACTAGATTGACTCAAAAGAATGCCCCATTTTGATGGTCTGACGAGTGTGAGGCGAGCTTTCAGAAGCTCAAGACAACATTGACCTCGACACCAGTTCTACTATTGCCTCCCGGTTCTGGGATGTACACAGTATATTGCGACGCTTCATGCATTGGCTTGGGGTTTGTATTGATGCAGGAGGGGAGAGTTATTGCTTATGCTTCACGCTAGCTGAAGGTTCATGATAAGAATTACCCTGTGCAGGATTTGGAGTTGGCGGCGATTGTTCACGCTCTTAAGATTTGGAGGCACTACTTGTATGGAGTGTCTTGTGAGGTTTATACAGACCACTGTAGCTTGCAACACTTGTTCAAGCAGAAGGATCTTAATTTGAGGCAGCGCAGATGGCTTGAGTTGTTGAAAGATTATGATATCACCATTCTTTATCACCCGGGCAAGGCAAATGTGGTAGTAGATGCTTTGAGCAGGAAACCGGAGAGTATGGGTAGCTTGGCTTATATTGCAACAGAGGAGAGACCTCTAGCCTTGAACATTCAGTCCTTGTCCAATCGCCTAGTGAGGATAGACCTTTCAGATCCTCGTCGAGTTTTAGCACATGTGGTTGCTCAGTCTTTGTTATTGGGGGAGATTAAGGCCCGACAGTTCTGTGATCCGTGTTAGCAGAGCTTCGGGAGACAGTGGTCAAGGGTAGGGATAAGGAGGCTACTATTGGCGAGGATGGTGTTCTGAGACTTCAGGGCCGCTTATGTGTTCCTAATATTGATGACCTGAGGGAGAGGATTCTAGAGGAGGCACACAGTTCTCGGTATTCTATTCATCCTGTGCTACGAAGATGTATCGTGACTTGAAGCAGCATTTCTGGTGGAGGCGGATGAAGAAGGACATTGTGGAGTATGTGACTAGGTGTCTTAATTGCCAGCAGGTGAAGTATGAGCACCAGAGGCCAGGAGGCCTACTTCAGCAGATGCCCATTCCTGAGTGGCAATGAGAGCACATCGCTATGGACTTCGTGGTTGGGTTACCTTGGACTTTGCGGAAGGTTGACACGGTTTGGGTCATTGTGGATAGATTGACCAAATTGGCGCATTTTATTCCAGTAGCTACTATATATATTTCTGAGAGGTTGGCCCAGATCTACATTCGGGAGATAGTCCGGTTCCATGGTGTGTCGGTATCCGTTATATCAGATCGAGGTCCTCAGTTCACCTCGCACTTCTGGAGAGCATTGCATAATGAGATGGGCACCTAGATAGACCTCAGCACAACATTTCACCCTCAGACTGATGGTCAGTTCGAGCATACAGTTCAGATATTGGAGGACATGCTCAGGGCATGTGTGATTGACTTCGGAGGTCAGTGGGACCAGTTCTTGCCTTTGGCCGAGTTTGCTTACAATAATAGTTATCAGTCCAGCATTGAGATGGCACCATTTGAGGCTTTGTATGGTCGGCGATGTCATTCTCCTATCGGGTGGTTTGAGCCTGGCGAGGCTAAGTTATATGGCACCGACCTGGTGAGGGATGCTTTGGAGAAAGTGAAGTTGATTCAGGAGAGGCTCCGCACAGCACAGTCCAGACAGAAGAGTTACGCGGATCAGAGGGCGCGTGATGTATCATTTATGGAGGGAGATAGGGTCCTGTTGAAAGTCTCGCCTATGAAGGGTATTATGAGGTTTGGGAAGAAGGGCAAGCTGAGCCCGAGGTTTATAGGTCCATTTGAGGTGTTGAGGCGAGTTGGGGGGTTGCTTATGAGCTGGCCTTGCCTCCCAGTTTATCAGGAGTTCATCCAGTTTTTCATGTATCCATACTCCGGAGGTACCACGTCGACTTCCTCTCACGTGGTTGATTTTAGCACTATTTAGTTGGATGAGAGGTTGGGCTACGAGGAGGAGCCAGTTGCTATTATTGATAGACAGGACCGCCAGTTGAGGTCAGAGAGAGTTTCTGTCATAAAGGTCCAGTGGAAAGG
The DNA here is from genome assembly GCA_005239505.1 of Nicotiana paniculata. NCBI lineage: Eukaryota > Viridiplantae > Streptophyta > Magnoliopsida > Solanales > Solanaceae > Nicotiana > Nicotiana paniculata. Next base: position 11,976 of record ML345149.1, on the reverse strand, counting down.
CCATCCAGTTGAGGAGGCGACCTGGGAGTCCGAGGAGGACACGCGGAGCAGATATCCACACGTATTCAGCACGTCAGGTATGATTCTAGACCCGTCCGAGGATGAACGTTTGTTTAAGAGGTGGAGAATGTAACAACCCGACCGGTTGTTTTGCGTTATCAGACCTCGTTCCCCTAAATGAGACTTCCCATAGCGGCTTTTTATGATTTATGACTTGCGGGGACTGGTGGTCCGGGATTTGGAGTTGTTTAGAGTGCTGTAGGAACAATTGGTTCCTTAATGTTGGCCTTTAAGGCCAAGTTTGACTTCGGTCAACATTTTGGGAAAACGACCTCGGAATCGAGTTTCGTCAGTTCCGATAGCTTCGTGTGATGATTTTGGACCTAGGCGTATGTTCGGGATGGGTTTTTGGTGACCCAGGAGAGTTTCGGCGCCCAATATTGAAATAAGAAGTTCCTTACGTTCCTATTGTGGTTTTGCACGTGTTTTTTGTTATCGAGGTCCGAACGGAATTCTGAGATCGGGAATAGTTCCGTTATGTCATTTATGACTTGCCTGCAAAATTTGGTGTCATTCCGAGTAGTATAGGTCGGTTCGGCGCGTTGTTAGCAATGTCTAGAAAACTTAAAGTTCCTAAGTTTTGTTCTTGGGGTTTTGAGGTGTGATTTTGAGTTTTAGCGTTGTTTTGGGTGTTCCGAAGGCTCGAGCAAGTCCGGTATTATGATTTGGGACTTGTTGGTATATTTGGACGAGGGATCGAGTGGGCCCAGGGGCCTCTCGGGCACCCAACAGGGCTGAAAACCAGCTAAAATAGCTGGTGGTGCACCTGTTCTGGTGTGACCGCAAGTGCAGTTGCCCAGTCGCAGGTGCGACCCCAGGTGAGGTGCCCCTTTTCTCGCAGGTGCGGGCAAAAGTCCAAAGGAGCGGAACCTCTGGTGCGGTCATCCCTCCGCAGGTGCGACCCCAGCCTCACTCGCCCAGTTCCGCAGGTGCGAGCCCCAACTCGCAGGTGCGAGACCGCAGATGCGGTCCTCGAGCCGCAGGTGCGGAACCCTTGTAGGCCAGGCAGTGTGTTTCCTTTAAAACACGGTATTTCACCCCCTTCATTAATTTTCCTCCACCATTGGAGTCTTGTGAGTTTGGGAAGAGCACATCACAACCTAGCTGCTGTCAAGGTAAGTTAATTCCACCTCAACACTAGTTTAATTCATGATCTTCTAGCTAAATTAACTACTAAATCATTGAAAAATCAAGAACTGGGTAGTAAGTTAGGGTTCTTGAGAAATTGGTGAATTACCCATTTATTGCTATAAATTCAAGTAGAAATCATATATTAACAATCCTTAGGCTTCGGGTGAGCGATTCCTTCGTGAAGTTTTGGAATTTGAGCGTGTGGGCCCGGGGTTGGCTTTTGGGAATTCTTCAAGAATGTTGAATTATTAAATAAATAGGATATTTCCCTACTTTGAGCATGCATTGATATCATTGTACCATATTTGGCTAGTTGCGAGTCCTCGTGTGTAGAGTTCGGAGTTCGGGCGCATCCTTGGTCCGAGGGGTAGATTCGACACGAGGTGAGTCTCCTTTCTAACCTTGTAAGAGGGAATTGTCCCCAAAGGTGTTATATATGATGTGGGTAAATATTTCTGGGACGACGTGCGTACAAAGTGACGAGAGTCCGTACGTAGTGACTATCATGCTATGTCGGGTAGTTTTAGGGCTCACAAGCATGTTTTTATGTGCCTTATATGTATCTTTAGGTGTTCTTTGAGCTGCCTATTACTTTTGAATTGATATGGAAACGTGGAAAGTTGCATTTGAATTCCCAGTTGAATAATCCTTGTTACAAGTATAGCCCCTACTGAGCTTATTGATAAATTTGGTATGTACATGTATATATATGAGAGTCAGCACTCGAATCGCAGGTATGATTCGCAATCAAGGGAAGCTTTATGATATTCAGTATAAGTGTGTCAGCACTCGAATCGCAGGTATGATTCACGATCGAGGGAATCTTTATGATATTCAGTATAAGTGTGTCAGCACTCGAATTGTAGGTATGATTCTCGATCGAGGGGAGCTTTATGGAAATTTGGTATAAATGTGTCAGCACCCGAGTCGCAGGTATGATTCGCGAGCGGGGGAAGCTTTACGACTATTCAGTGAATAGATATTCCTTCAACTTCGGCCAGTTGTCTTACCCTTGTGTGCTCTTGGCTATTTGGTACTGTTTTCATGGATATTGACTTGACAAATATTTGGGGGGAAAATGAAAGTGTACATTGTTGCTTATTTTCTGTAGTTTCCTTGATTTTCTGTACTTGATAGGTATCTGCTGCTTACTGTCTCACACGTCTACTGCATTTCGTTATATCCTGTTTTGTATTATTACTGTTGGACCTTAGTGAGTGTCATGTCGACCTCTCGTCACTACCTCTTCGAGGTTAGGCGGGATACTCACTGGGTACATATATATTTATGTACTCATGCTGCACTTCTGTACTTAATTGTACATGTTCTGGGGCTGGTGCTTCTGGTTATCCGACCGGAGCTTGACGTATATTCTAGACCTGACTCCACAGTGAGCTGCCTCCCTTGGCGATTCTCAGCAGTGCTATGGAGTTATCTTTTGTTCATTTCTGTCTACTTCTCTCAGACAGCAGTACAGTTTGTATAATCTTTTGTATATCCTACTAGTTCGCCTGTTGACTTGTGACACTAGTTCTTGGCACGCACATAGTAGACTCTTTATTTTGGGACTGTATATATATTGGATCATGATCATTGTGGCTGTATTTACTTAAGTTGGTTGATGTTTCCTCTTTTATTTAAATGATCTAAGCTTAAAACTTTGGGGAATATGTGGGGTTGGTATGTTAAATAAGGATAATCTCACTAGTAAACAATTGTTGGCTTGCCTGACTCCGATGTTGGGCGCCATCACGGCCTGTGTTGAATTTTGGGTCGTGACAGTTCCACACATTCGTATGCGCATGTGAGCGCTCGGTATCACTTGTGCATCGATGACTTGTGATTCCATAGATGAGGTGCGAGATGTGATATCTGTGTGTTGATGATGGGCTAGTTTGGAGGACTTGAGACAGGTTTTGATTGTAGCTTGAACACGAGAATTTCAGTTGTGTGAGCACATGCTTTTGGACTTATAAGTCTGGTAGTGTCCCTATTAGTGGATTCATGGCTCGATTAGTGGTTGGATGGCTATATGATAAGTATGATGTGATTGTGGGATATTTTCAGATGGATTGAATGTGATGAGAAGAGTTTGCTTGAGATGTAAAATTGACTATTGGGTGCTTGATTTATGTCTTGATGTGACGTATAGTCTCGAGTTATGAGTGTATTGGAGGATCTTTCATGTTGTTTAACTATGGAACGAATTAGGTTCTCATGCCTTGTTAGTGAGTTTAGACTCAGGAAGATTAAGTGATTTCATAGTAGTTGTGGCTGTAAAATGGTATAGAGAGATGTCAGTTTGAGGCTAAGCAGGTGGATTATAACCTGCGAGGTAATCTACAGATATGTGATTTTTATGATATTGTGTGAAGGCTTTCTTTTTTACCAATGGGTTATATTTGTGTAGTTTGGTTTTTGATCGGTTGACCTGACTGTCACGAGGATGAATGCGAGATTTATAGATGATTTGAGGTATTAGATGGTTTGTGTTACATGAATTTATGAAGGATTTAGTTGAATCTCACTGCGGTACTATAGCAGTAATGGGGTATGGTTGTTGTAAGTTATCAGATATTTTATTCCATGGCTTTGAGCCAAGTGGGGGAGTCGTCTATCGACGGGTTGTTTGCACGATTATGTGTTGTATTGGTTTCAGTTTGAGGTATACTTATGAATCAACTATGACTTGCAAAGGTTGAGATCGAGGATGGCTCGAGTAAGGGAATTTCTGGATACGGGGTATATTACACTTTATGGGTACATGGAAATCATGGAATGATTTGAGTTGTTATTCGTGACGGATATAGTGCCGCATGGAGTAGGAATTTTCTTGGTTGCGTTAAGGTGGGGTTACTTCTTTGGGTGTCGTCGTGCTAATAGGGAACATGTTTCGGTCCGTTTGGGCGGTGCAATTGAGATTTGAGTAGTGTAGATGATTCTCGAGTAGGTTATAATGGCTTCAAGATTATATGCGGCAATTGAGAATTTTTCATATTTGTATATGAGCTGGGACTTGCAGTATTTCTATATCATTATGGATTCTGCATTTCAGTATCAAGAAGGTGATTAACGACTTTAGGTTTACAGAAGATGTTTTTAGAGTGGGTGTCTCGGTTGTGGTACTTTTGGGGTACTTAAAAGGGAATTCAACGGCTTATGGGCCTTAGGGAAGTGTGGTTCTATGCTAGGGTTTTGTGGGGTGAGTTTTGGTTAAGAATCGTGGTGTTCTAGCAAGGAGAAGTGTCTCCTTGAGGGTATTTCTGAAGGAACTCAGAGAAATAGGACAGTTTGGTGGTAGGTTGGATCAACATGTTAATAGATATGATCGGTTCTTTGGGTACTTATGGTGTGGCAAGTCTCTATAGGTGTTTCATGGAAATGCTCGTGGATTTTGGCGGCCTGTGTGGATTGTTTGAGTTAGAGGGATTCGGTTCTGATATGTTGGTTATGTTCAAATGGGTTTTGAAGAGTTCTTGATGGTTTCTACCACAGTTGGAGATGGATATTTCCTACCGGCATGAGGAGCATGTTGCATATTGTGATTTTCTCTTGGATGGGATCAAATGTAAGGTTTCTAACTGATCGGGTATGTATTCTGCTGGCTACTCAGAGTTGATTGTGAGATTCTCGTGCTTTTCATATGATGGCATGATAGATGTGGTATGTTGTGTAGGATCGAGATTTGTATCTGCAAGGTCGCGGTTCAGTTTTGAACGGTAGGTCATGATTCTTAGCTAGCATGGACGGTTTCTGAGGTTTAGATGAATGTTATAAATATTTGGTATTGCCTGAGCAGAGTATACATTTCAGAAGGTGCACTTTGTTTTGACTTATTGATGCTTCATTGATATTGCAGTACTCACCTAGTTGATCGAATGCTGATATTCACATTTTGCTATGTGGCACGGAAGAATTATGGAAGTATTCCTCGTGGGATGATCGTGTATGAGAGATGTGTTAGACATTCGGGCGTGGATTTGGGAGCATATATGGTGATTTGTGTGTTCTATGAATTTGGAGACTGGGAGTTCTCAGAAGCAAATTGTTTCGTGGTTGTGGACTGTGAAGTTGTGGCCAAAGCTATCCAGATGATAAGATGTGTTATGATTCAGTTGTTGTGGAATTTCGGAGGATTATGTATCTATTTGTGGGTGACCAAAGTTGATTTGAGGTCTATTGGTAGGCCCAATGAGGATGTGTATTCTACAACGGGTCGGATTGGTTGACTTCGTACTGCTATTGTTGAGGGATGTTTCATTCGGTTAGAGTTGAGCTTATTTGTGTTTTGATATGTTCTATATGTTACTCCTATGTGCCATGAGGGATTGTGATTCGTTGGTTGTATGCACAAATGGTGCGGTCCTATTTGGGCCCTACAACAAAATTTGAGCAAGATGGGTATTAGGGTGTTGAATGAGTGATCACACATTGGTTATGTTCTTTTCGGACTGTGATATTGTGTTATTCATCCCTCAATGGTTATGGTCATGCACCTAGGGTACTTGGTCTTGAAGTGCGCGTGGTTATTGATTTTGAGCGTGGTGGCTTGGGGTATTTCATATAAATTAGTGTTTGGATGGGGTCACGCATTGCAACGGGGTTATGTTAAGATATGATCCTTAGTGTTAGATTCGTGTGTCATAGTTCTACGGTGTGTGATGGGTTCTTAGAATTTCGTTGTGGCGGTACTTGTTGATCTGGTGGGACTGTTTTCTCATTTAAGTCATTTCCTATGTTTGAGTACACCATAATTGTTGTGTATTGGTGCACGAGTTGCACGATTTGTGGCCCCGGGTAGTGTTGGTGTGGCATGTCAGTAGAGTAGCTTGTATTTGATAAGATGAGGTCATCGGTCCTAGAATGGGCGTTATCTGATTTGACTGTGGTATTGAAAGGATAATGTCGTTGATCGGCGTAGAAATTGGCTATAGTCCTTGTCTAAGGAGAGTAAGCTCCATGGCATGTTTATCTGATGAATGGTTATGAGTTTCTTTGTGTTTCTTTCATCATCGGCAGTGTACGAAGGTTTAAAGCGAGGTTCTGGTTGATATCAGGTTTATTACCGGTATTGGGTTATTTTGAGCAGCTACTATGATCGAAAATCTTGCAATGAGTATTCGAGTCGTGCGGTATGTCATGTAAGTACATCTCGGGTTATGGTGATGTTTTGATACAGCTTGTTCAGACTTATACAATGTGTAAATGCGAGGTTCGGGTCTTGTAGGAAATTCTGGGTGTTGGAAATTAGATTCTGTGATTTACGGGCTAAGGTGGAAGTAATGATCTTCAATTATGTTGTGTTGTTGGGCCTATATGGAATAGGATGATGTGGGATCACCTCCGGGTATGTGCATGGTAAGGTTACACAACGGTTTAATGGCTTTGGAACAACTCCTGGCACGTTTGAGGACGAACGTATGTTTAAGTGGGGAGGATGTAACGACCCGATCGATTGTTTTGAGCATTTTCACTTTGCTCGGTAGTTTGAGGGCATAAGTAGCTCCGTATGATGCATTATGACTTGTGTGAATCGTTGTTTTTTGGTTTTCAAGTTGTTCAAAATCGATATGGAATAATGAATTTCATTATTAAATCTTTAAGTTGGAATAGTTGACCAAGTTTGACTTTTTAGTATTTGACCTCGAATTGAAGTTTTGATGGTTCCATTAGTTCGGACGGTGATTTTGGACTCAGGCGTATGCTCGAATTATTTGCATTTGGATGTCCATAGAAGGATTCGACACTAATTGGCAAAAGTTGAAAATTTTGAAGGTTTGGAAAATCCACAAGTTTGACCGGAAGTTGACTTTGAGGATATCAGATTCGTATTGTGATTTCGGGAATCAGAATAGCTTTGTTATGTCATTTGGGACTCGTGTGCAAAATTTGGGTTCATTCCGGATTGATTAGTTATGTTTCAACACGAGTTATGGAAGTTGAAAAGTTGAGAGTTTATCAAGTTCGAATTGAGGTGTGATTCATCATTTCGATGTTTTTAGGTGCAATTTAGGTTTCAAGTAGGTTTGTATTATGTTATGGGACATGTTGTCATGTTCGGAAGGGGTCCCGAGGGGCTCGGGCATGTTATGGATTGATTTCAAACCATTTTTCTTCATATTTGTATTGCTGGCTCTGCAGAATTCTGGGCTTGTAGTTCCCTTAATTGCGATCGTGGAATTTGGATCGTGATCGTGTAGAGTTGGTTGCTGGATGGGAAAAAGTTGTTCTTCGCGTTCGCGAGTCCCCAGACGCGTTCGCATAGCTTGCTGCAGATTGTGCAACGCGTTCGAGTAGTGATTTCGAGGATGAGCTGGGCAGAGGCTGTTTCTCTTCGCGTTCGCGATGTTGTTCCTGCGATCGCGTAGCTTTGATAGCCTTGTGTATCGTGTTCGTGAGGCTGTTGATGCGATAGCGTAGAGTATTTTGGGAGAAAATTTCTTCTGTTCATCGCGAACGCGATGTCTTTTCCGCATTCGCGTAAGAGAGATGCCTAGGCAGAATTATAAGTACGCTATTTCGGGGGTTTCAGCCATTTTAGCATTTTTTGAGCTATGAAGCTCGGATTGAGGCGATTCTTGAATTAATTTTCACCATGTGGATTGGGGTAAGTATTCCCTGCTTATTTTTTTATTTTTACTCATGAATCTATCTTCATTCTTGACATTTGATTGAGGGTTCCAAAAGAGAAATGGGGGTGGGGGGGATGTTTAGCCTAAAGTTTCATAATGTGATTTTTTGAGTTTTGAACATCGATTTGGAGTCGGATTTGAGTGAAACAAGTATGGTTGGATTCGTAATCGAATGGTCTTCCAGATTTTATAAGTTTTGTCGGGTTCCGAGGCGCAGGCCCGGGTTTTGACTTTTTGGCCAATTTTGGACTTTTGATTAAAGATTCGATCTTTATCATTTGGAATTATTTCTTTGGGCATTATTTGACGTATTTGAGTTGCTTTTGGCTAGTTTTGAGCCGTTAGGAGACCGGTACACGCGGGATGGCATTTTGAAGCATCATTTGGCTTGCTCGGTAATGGAATTGGCTTGTTCGAGGTAAGTAACACTTCTAAACTTGGTGCTGGGGGTATGAAACCCCGAATTACGTGTTACGTGTTTGAGTGTTGAGGTGATGCACATTCTAGGTGATGGCCGTGTGGGCGTGCACCGTGTGAATTGTGACTCCGCTATTTCTGTGGTACTGTGTAGTTACCTGACCTTATTTGTAACCATGAAATTTCTATGTACTAGAGCTATTGAGTTGTGATCCATCTTAGAATCCATGTCTAGGCTACATGCTTATCCTGTTGGGATCCATGGAGGTCGTTTATGCTATTGAGCTATTTGCTTTCATTACATTACATACTCAGTCATACGCATTCATATGCATATCATATCTCAGTCTCTGTTACCATTTATTGATACATCACATCATTATTTTTTAGGCTGATTTTTCATGACATTGAGAGCCCGAGAGACTGGAGAGATTGATGACTGAGTGAGGCCGAGAGCCTGAGGTGGGGATTTTTATGGGATCGGGATGCACGCCAAAATATTTTTTTATTGATTTATGATGGGAGCGGGCTGCACGCCGCAACAAGTTGTACTGATTTATGCCATGATTGGCTTGTTATAGCGCTTGGGCTGAAGGAGCCCCTCCGGAGTCTGTACACACCCCCAGTGAGCACAGGTACCTACTGAGTACGAGTGCCGAGTGCTGAGTGATTGTGAGGACAAAGAGGCTGTGAGGACTGAGTGACCAGGAGTACTAAGTGACTGGGAGGAGTGAGTGAACTGATACTCTGAGAGTGTGCATATGGTTTTATCATTGAGTTGCATCGCATTTGACATGCACACTTGACATACATGCATAGAGATGTATTTTCCTCATGTTGTACGGTATCACTTCATTCATGACTTCTCACACATATTGAAATATAGGCATAGAGATGTATTTTCCTCGTGCCAATTGAAAATGAAACATTTACCGTGGAAAACTTATTGGAAAAAATTACAGTTTTCAAACTTACTCATATTTTTGGCAATTTCGGTAAAGACTTGGGTTGTCACTGATATACTTGAAAAGCGGAGCTATTTTCGGGGACTATGAATAAGCTAAGTTTTTTCATCTCTGAGTTATTTCTTTTATTACTTGCTTTACGTGTTATGAACTGTTGTTGTGTCACGATCCCAAATCCTACACCGGCCATGATGGCGCCTATCGTGGAACTAGGCTAGCCAATAAACACATATTTACAATTTCTTTCCAAAAACCCAACCAGTTGCAAGCATTTCATAAAGTATATAGAATTTACTAAATCCATTAGGCAAAGTAAACAGTTAAACAGTCCAACCAACCCCCAAAACCCGGAGTTAATATGTCATGAGCATCTAAGAAAAATATGCCAAAAGGTATACTATTATAATACAAGACCTCCGAACGAATAGCTAGATACAACAAAAGAAGGGTAAACAGAGATGTTGCGGACGCTGAACAACTACCTATAAATCCCGAACTCCGGCTCCGCACGGAATAGATAGCTAATGCTTGGTATCTGCACCTGAATCTGCACACAGGGGTGCAAGGAGTAATGTGAGTGCACCAACTCAGTAGTAATGAAAATAAATCAAGTCTAAGCGGCAAGAAACACATAAAAATCAATATCATCAATTCACAATGTGCACAACCTTTCTTTCCAACAGTATATACATAGATATATAAAATCATCATGCCTTAAAACCAACTTCAGAAAAATCCCTTGAAAAAAAAAGTGTTCTTCAACAATTTCAAACCGAAAGATATAGTGTAAAAATGAAATAAATCATAAGTAGCCCCTCGGGCAAAAACATGAATCATAAATCGCCCCCCAGCAGAACATCACTCAGCCCCTCGGGAAACCTCACTGTCACTCATGCCTCCCAATCACTCATCACTCGGCACTGAACACTCAACACTCAACACTCAGTAGGTACCTACGCTCACTGCGGGTGTGTACAGACTCCGGAAGGGCTCCTTCAGCCCAAGCGCTAATATCAAGCCACCTCGTGGCGTATCATATCCTCACAATAAGGCCCTCGGCCTAACTCAGTCAGAACCTCTCAAAAGCCCCTCGGGCGCATCAGTAAAATGGGGTACTCGACCCAAAACATCATTTTATATCTTAAAATAGTGTAAACCAGGCTGGGTTTCGAAAACAGTAAGCACAATGCGACTGAGTGTAAATCATCAATAAACAGTGAGGAAATAGCAGTAAAAAGCCCCCAAGGGGTCTAAACAAGTCGGCACGAGGCCCCAAACATGGCTTATAGCCCAAATATAGCAATATTCTTTAGAACACAGTTTAACATATGACTTAGAGTAAATACGCAAGTCAATAGTTGCTGTGGAGAGGACCAAGTCCAATCCAAAATCAGTGTGCGCCACATACTCGTTATCCGATATGTGCGTCATTCTAAAAATAGTGAGAAATATGGAGTCCGGGGTTTCATACCCTCAGTACAAGATTATAACCATTACTTACCTCCATCGGGCCATAACACTAATCCGCGATGCTCTTTCCCCTTAAATTGGCTCCCGATTGCTCCGAATCTAACCAAAACCAGTTTCACATCATCAATATATGCTAAAGGAACACAATCCAATCGAAAATTATATATTTATACAAAAATCTCGAAATTCGGCCAAACCCGAGCCCCGGGCCCATGTCTCGGAATTCGATAAAATTTACATCACTAGAATCCTCGCCCTCCCATGATTATATACATACCAAGAACACTAAAATCAAACCACAATTGCCCACTCAAATCCTCAAAAGAAAATCCCAATTTCCATGCACCTTCTTCCCCAAATTTGAGTTTAATTCCAACAAATTTTCCGGTTTAATTACTTAGAAAATGACATATAAATGAGCTATGAAGTTGAAAACCTTACCTCCAAGTGATTCCCTTGATTTCCCCTTCAAATCCCTCTCAAATAGCTCTCAACTCGTTCACAAATGGACGAAAGAAATGAGCTAATCTCGCACAAATGGCCTTTAAAAACATTCTGCCCAGCCATTTATTTTCCTCAGTGCGATCACATCACATTGACCGCGTTCGCATAGAACAATCCAACATGCCCCTAATTTTTACTCTACGCGAACGCACCAATATCCATGCGAACACACTGATCCACCACCCCAGGCCTTCACGAACGCATGGGCTCCTACGCGATCGCACAGGCCAATGGGCCTGGGGTCCTCAGGTGCTTCCTACTCTATGCAAACGCACACATACCCCCGCGTTCGCGATGGCCACCCTGCTCAACACTCCGCGTTCGCACCCCTTTGCCCGCGAACGCATTGAACAACTGGACCCCTTCCACCAAATGCTATATGCGACCGCAAGCCCTCTTCCGCGAACGCATAGAGTAAGATTCTGCTGCAGAAACACCAGCAAACTAGCCAAGTTCCAAAACCAAAAAACCTATCAAAACACTCCCGAGGCCCTCGAGACCTCAACCAAACATACACACACACCCCATAGCATCATTCAAACTTAGTCGAGCCTTCGAAACACCAAAACCAACACAAAAACACCAAAATTACATCAAATTCAAACCTATGAACTTTGAAATTTTCCAAATTTCGCCAATGATGCCGAAACCAGCCAAAACACATCTGATTGACCTGAACATTTTCACACATATCCAAAATGACATTACGGACCTGTTCCAACTTCCAGAATTCAATTCCGACCCCGATAGCCTATTTTCCACTGCCGACCGAAAATCGCCAAAAACTAACTTTCGCC